>VZQC01000988.1:8687-105823 GCA_009823505.1 Rhizomys pruinosus | reverse complement strand
ACACATACAAAAAAAAAAAAAAAAAAAAAAAAAAAAAACAGAGTACCCGGGTTTGATCTCCAGCACCCACATGGCGGCTGAGAACCGTCTGAAACTCCAATTCCAGGAGAACTCCAGTTCCAGGGGAATCCAACACCCTCTTCTGACCTCCACGGCATTGCACGACACGGGTGTACAAACTTGCATGCAGACAGTACATTGATACACATACAGAAATAAATAAAAAATTAAAAAAAAAGTTCCAATGACCACACTATAAAAGTAAAATGAGATTATCGTTGGTACTTTACTAAAACTACTTGTCTAAAACATTATTTCAGCATGAAAATAACTGAAGATCAACAAGATGGTTTCGCTTTTTATGCCATGCTTTCAAAATCTGGAGTGTATTTAAAGCTCATCTTAGTTTCCATTGGCAATATTAGAAGGCCTCAGTAGATATCCAGGCTTCATACATGAGAAATGACTAGAGACTGTGTCTAGTTGACCAGCAAAAAGACATGAATTTCATGAATGACATATTTCTCTTCTAGAAATATAAAGGAAATATAGAGATGAAAACAAGTGTAAGAGAAAAACTTCTGAGCTCTAATTTTCAGCCAGATGTCCTTTGGGAGCAAAGTGGATGAAGGTCATTAAAAACAGCACAGGCAGACAGGGTTTGTGGCCTTTGTTTGTAATGAAGATTTAGGGAATAGAAGAAAACAGGACAGTATTATTCCCTTCTGTTTCCTGTCTGGATATTGTTGTTTCTAATAGTTTTTATTTGGTTCACAACTCTGCCACTCTTTATGGAGGACTTTAAATTGAGTTTGTTGATTCTTAATACAAAGCCTCATGCTAATGAGTAAAGACATAGCTGTTCTGATTGCGCCCAAATCATCCTATATATGATCATCCTTAATTAGGTGTAGCCTGCTATGTACTCTGAAGGAGAATGCCAACTATCAGCGAAATGTCAGGGGCTCACTGAATACCAGAAAGAGGACTTGCAGAACATAAATTTTGAATCATCACTTTGTTACTTTGTTGTAAAGATGCATAGTATTGTTTCATATATTTAATGACTTGAGTTTAATATTGTTAACTAATGCTTACTGGTGAACTGATATTTAAATATATGATTCACTAGATAATTAAATATTCATCCATAGTCCACTAAAACACTGTAATTAAGTTTCAGTGTATATAAGTGATAAAAATTCCTTTATGTGGGCTGGAGAGATGGCCTAGCAGTTAAGAGCACCAACCGCTCTTACAGAGGACCCAGGTTCGATCCCCAGCACCCACATGGCAGCCGAGAACTGTCTGAAACTCCAATTCCAGGAGAACTCCAGCTCCAGGGGAATCCGAGACTCTCTTCTGACCTCCGCGGCATTGCACGACACGGGTGCACAGACCTGCATGCAGACAGTACATTGATACACATACAGAAATAAATAAAAAAATCTAAAAAAAATTAAAAAAAATTCCTTTATGTAACTAAGCTTGAAATATTTTGTTACATCAAGTTGATAGTTTGCACTTCTATTATTATATTCATAAAACTTCATTTTAATGCATAAATTTGTGGACATAAATAAAATCTCCCTAATAATTGCATATATTTATATCATTAATCCCAGTAAAACAACTAGTTACTTCAAAATTACATATCTTGGGCTGAGAAGATAGCTCAGTAGACAAAGACATTTGTCACCAGTCTGAGTTCAATTTCTAGAACCCATAGAGTAGAAAGAGAAAACCTCTCACTAATCATTCTTTGACTTTCAAATGTGCATATTTTTTGTTATTCAAATTCTTTTTTTTAAATTTTTTTTATTAATTTTATTTATTTCTGTATGTGTATGAATGTACTGTCTGCATGCAAGTCTGTGCACCCGTGTCGTGCAACGCCGCGGAGGTCAGAAGAGGGTCTCGGATTCCCCTGGAACTGGAGTTCTCCTGGAATTGGAGCTTCAGACGGTTCTCAGCCGCCATGTGGGTGCTGGGGATCGAACCCGGGTCCTCTGCAAGAGCGGTCGGCGTTCTTAACCGCTAGGCCATCTCTCCAACCCCGTTATTCAAATTCTTAATACTCTGTCAGATTTATAAATGATGAATTTCTTCCACTTTGTGGACTTCCTCCATTGGATTCACTGTTTTCTTGCTGTACAGAAGCATTTAAGTTTAAGGAAATCACATTTGTCAATTGTTGTCCATAATTCCTAAGAAAATGGAGTCCTGTTCAGTCAGTATTTCCCTGCATCTTGTAGGACACTGCTATTTATTTATTTACTTATTTATTTATTTACTTACTTATTTACTTATGTACTCAGATGTCTTTCTTTGCAAATTCATCCACTGCAGTGTAATCAGCACATCTAGAAATCTTAAGTAAGGCATACTCTTCGTCACCCAGCAGTAATCAGCCTCCAGTAGTTCTCAGACCAGGGCCAGTCTCTCCTTTCTATTCCTCTACTCTGAGATTGTGTCTGATTTGGCACAGGCTATCACCAAAGCTCTTGATTATCTACCAGAAATAGAACATAAAACCCTCCTGCTCAATACAGGACATGCTTCAGAAATAGGACTTAGAATAATGGAGCAGGAACTGAATTGGAAGCTTTCTATCTAAAATTTTGCATTTACAATGCTAGAAAATATGCACACTGCTAAAGGAGAAAAATCAATCAATGGTACAACCCATCCCTAAAGCCTAATAACCATATTGAAATGCACTGCAAACTACCTCTCTTGGTGCAGTAGTGGTACTATTATTTTAGGGTTAATCTACAACTATCTAATTGGACTTAAAACCCTCTCATGGGAATGAACACATGAGAGACACTGGAGAGTCCTGGGAAATAGAAGGCCATAATTGGCCAATTTTGAAAGAATGGGAGCCTCCAGAGAATATATCCCCAGACAGGACTTCCTTCAAAGATTAAATGGTTTCACTATAGAAATCTTTCCAATTTTTGTTAGCTTTATTCCTAAAAACAGAGTTGAGGGTATTATGAATGGGACTGTTTCCATGATATCTGTCTCTGACTGCTTGTTATTGGTGTATAATTATGGTACTAATTTTGTAAACTGGTTTTGTATCCTGTCACTTTGATAAAATTACAAATAATATATAGATTTTTCCAGTTTCTAGTGGAATTTTGAGGAGTTTTGTGCATAATACCCTATGTTATGTATAATATACTATCATCTGCAAACATGGATAATTTAACTTATTTTGTTAGTATCCCTTTAATTTTCTTCTCTTGTCTTAATGTTCTAGCTAGGGGTTCAAGCACTATATTAAAAAGGGATAAAGAGGGCTGGAGAGATGGCCTAGCGGTTAAGAGTGCCGACTGCTCTTACAGAGGACCCGGGTTCGATCCCCAGCACCCACATGGTAGCCGAGAACCGTCTGAAACTCCAATTCCAGGAGAACTCCAGTTCCAGGGGAATCCGACACCCTCTTCTGACCTCCGCGGCATTGCACGACACGGGTGCACAAACTTGCATGCAGACAGTACATTTATACACATACAGAAATAAATAAAATAAAAAATTAAAAAAAAAGAAAAGGAATAAAGATAGTGCATTGTAAGTGGAGATAAATTTGAGGGCATTCCTATTAAAATCAGGGACCAGACAGAAATGCCCTCAAAATTTTCTCCATGTACAATAATGTTGGCAGTGGGTTTGCAGTATATAGCCTGAGTTACATTGAGGTATGCTCCCTACAGTCTAATTCCATCTGGGACTTTTATTGTGAAGGCTTGTTGGATTTTCTCAAAGGGCTCTTTTTGTCTATTGAGATAATTATGTGATTTCTGTCATTAAATCCATATAGATGATATATTACATTTATTTATTATATTTATTGAGATGTATTTTGAACCAATCTCGCTGCTCTGCGATAAAACCAAATTTATAATGGTGAATGATTTTTCTGATATATTCATGTATGGGTTTTTTACTGAGAATTTTTCCATCTATGCTCTTTAGGGTAATCAGCTTAGAGTTTTCTCTTTTAATCTGTCTTTATATAGCTTTGGTGCTAAAGTGATACAGACTTTGTAGAAGGAATTTGGGAATTTTCCGATTGTTTCTATTTTTTTTTTAATATCTAGGCAGTGTTGATTGTAGTTATTCTTTGAAGGTCAGGTAAAAACCCTGCTGTGAATCTATCTTGACCTGAGATTTTTTTTCGTCAAGAGGTATTCTATCACTCTTTATATTTGGTATCTTTTTTGTTATGCGTCTTTTTAAGATGTCTCTCTCTCTTCTTGACTTAACTTTGGTGGATCACTTGAATCTAAAATATTCTTCAAGTTTTAAATATTTTCTTACTTTAACAAGATATGGATTTTTAAATTATTCCCTTATAATTATCTGGCTTACTTTGGTGTCTGCTGTAACTTTCCATTTTTATCTTTTATTTTGTTGATTTTAGTCTGATATTTCTTTCAGTTAGCTGGGCTAAGGGCCTGTCTATTTTGTCTATCATTTTACAGTACCAGTCCTTATAGTCATTGCTTAGTTTTATTGTTTTCTTTAATTTCCCTTTCATTGATTTATACATTTATTTGTATAATTCTTTTTTGTTGTTGTTGTTGTCTTTTTGAGGCAGGGTCTCCCTGTAGCCCCAGCTGTCCTGGAACCCACTCTGTAGACCAGGTTGGCCTTGAACTCACAAAGATCCACCTGCCTCTGCCTCCCAAGTGCTAGGATTAAAGGCGTGCGCCACCACACTGCTAGGTTTATTGTTACACCAACTCCAGTGTTGCTTGCGTATGAGCTGTGACGAAAGTCATATTCGAGGCAAGCGGGGGAGCAAAGTCTCTCAGGGCCTGACCCCCTGGAGGTCCCTGACAGAATGCTCGGCCTTGACCATTTCCCGATATGCTCCTAAGATGTCACGCTTCCTTGGTGCTGGGCTTGGCATGCTGTCTTTCTTAGTTATAATATTCTTTCTAAATACAACAAAGTCCTCTCTCAAGTTTAATTAAATGTTCCTTATAGACAAAGGACAGAGTTACCTAGATGTTCCGGGAGTTGGCAATAATAGCCAAATACCTCCCCCAGTTTTAGGCCATTCTTGGAGCAGGAACTTTCTGTAAATCTTAGTCAAATTAAATATAAAAATATTTTTGAGTACGACCTTCCTTTCTTAAAAGCTCTTGCAAAAATTCATTGGAAAAACAACATTACATTGGGTGATATCATAGACCAATTACAAAATAATAAATTGTTTGAAGAAAGTTCAAAATAGGATCATCAGGTAAAAATGATGTTTTATATCATGACTGTTACTGAGTAAAATGGGAATTCCAGTGGCAGTTGTGTATGACGGGAGGCATTATTTAATTAAAGGCAGATGGTGGGCTCCTCCTTTAAGAAAAAGTAACATACAAAGGGTCCCTGATTCTCCCCCTCCTTTCACAGGAACATATAATGAATGGGAAGATAGAGGGTTAATATAGATGGGCAGTGGGTCTTTTACTATAAACTTCATGCAAAAATTGCTAAGAGCTAGGCCTCCTTGGTGCTTGTTAACCCCACAGCAAAAACAAACTATTATTAATCAAATATACAATAGTAAATGGTGGCATTGCACACACTGTACCAAAGCAAGACATGTTGAAAAATTGGCTCTGGGTGCATTACAATTGGCCTGAGCCATTTCCCTGGGAGACAGAAAAAGAAAACTTTAAGATCACAAAGTAAAGGTTATTTTAGTTACAAAGTAATAATAAAAAGAAAAGCCACAACCTCTCAGTTCAAAAAAGTTTTGTTCCAGACTTGTGCCTGAGGTTTTGTGACCATTGTCTAAACTCAAAGATGTATTATGATGTAATCTGCCAACCATGACCCATGACTATGTACTTTGGTTAATGTATGAAAATTGAATTGTTAGTAACCTGTCCAGTATTTCTGGAAAGTTTGCCAACTCTCCTTGCTGTTTCTTCTTGAATTTACTGTAAAATCACTGCCTTAAGCTCAATAAAATCGCTACAGATCCAGAAAAGCCTCTCTTGGTTTTTCTTCTGTACACCATTCACCAAACCTGTGTTTTCCTTCCAAGAGGACTCTATTGACCCACGATTAGAACACGACCCCCAGTGGGCTAGTCAGTGGCAGTTTATGTTTGTTTTTTTCTTGTATTTCCATACTCCATCTTTTACACTCTTTCTGATTTTTAGTTTGGAACCTTAGAGCTATTAATTAACCTATTAGGACTGATTTTAGTGTGTCATAGAAACGTATTCCATTGTATTATCATAGACATTTAATTACAGGAATATTTTAAAAGTTTTCTTGATTTATTATTGTCTGATTCATCATTTGATAGTAGATTGCCAATATTTATTCACCCAAAGTTGGGCTCTGCTACCCATTTCTGGAGTTTTGTGCACATCCATGTTTATTGTTGCTCTTTCACAATAGCTAAGAGCTGGAAGCAAACGAAGTGTACCTCAACTGAGGAGTGGATAATGAAAATGTGGTACGTCTACGCAATGGAGTTCTATGGAGTGGTAAGAAAGATGACCTCATAAAATTTGTAGGTGAATGGATGGAACTAGAAGCTGCTATGGTAAGTGAAGTGAAGAGACTCAGGAAAAGAAATGATGTGCTTTGTCCCTCATTTGTGGATCCTAGCACCAAATCCTTACAGATAAGTACAATCTAATGTAGCTGCAGGAATCAGGTAAATGAAAAGGAACCATGAAGGTAAAGGGAAAGAGGGAACCTGAAACAGGTGATTAGTTGACAGTGTTACTAAGGGAGAAATGGATAAAATCAGGGTATCTAAATGGGAGCCCACGGGTGCCTTTGTGGTCTTCCTGGGTCTTATCCATGAATTTCAACATGGATATCTGTTCGTGCATAGCCTCATATTCTTGAATAACTTCTTAGGAATTTTGCCACTGCAAGAGTAACTAACTAGTAAGGAATATTGATACCAGAAGTGGGAGTGATTCTGTGATAAATGTGATCATGCGGTTCTTAGGAATTTGGAACTATCTTAAGGGAGAAATGTGGAAGGATTTGCAACTTTGTGAAATGATAGCCATCAAATGATATATTTAGTTCTTAATGGGTCCTGGTCATATGAGTGTGACAAACCAAAAGAGATAGAGAAATGTAGACTGAGGAGGCTCAGTTTAAAACATTTCAGAGGTAGAAAAATGACTTATTGGAAACTGGAATGGAGACCATTCTTACTATATCTTGGCAAATAATTTGACTGTAATTTATCTACTTCTTGAGACCTGATGTGAAGTGGAATTAAAAATAAATGGCCTGGAGCTTATGAAGAATTCTCATTCAGAGTCCCCACTCCTATGATTGCAGATATCCCCTGCCATGTCTGGCTTCCCTGCAACTTTGAATTTGAAGTATTTTTGACTATGACAGTGTGTTCCATTTTTACAGAGGAGTTTCTTAGCAGCAATTTTAATCCTCTTCCTTAGCTGCAATTTTCCCCCCGAATCTGTCATTGTAATTTACCTCTGTTCTACTACACTAAATATACATCCTCAACTGTTATTTATGCTCTTGATGTTTCCAAAATATTCACAATTGTATATGTAGTTACTGTATTACTTACTTTTTCATTGTTGTGATAAAACACAGTGACCAAGGGAACTTAGGAAGAGTTTATTTGAGTTTACAGTTTCAGGAACATTATAATCTATCATAATCCACCATGGCCTGAAGGCGTGGTGGTGGGAGGTGGCCAGAGCAAGAGCAGAAAGCAGAGACTCACACCTTCAAGCAGGCACAGGAATCAGAGAGCAACTGGAGATCAAACAATGTTTAAGAATTCTCTAATACCATCCCCCAGTGACATGCTTCCTCCATCATGGCCACACCTTCTAAGAACTCTCAAAGCAGTGCCACCAACTATTTGGAGCCTATGAGAGGCATTCATATTTAAACCACCACATTCCACTCCCAAGTCCTCAGCTTCTCAGGGTTTTCCCATACATCTCCCTCCCAAATTTCCTGATTCCTATCTTTCCCAAGAATGCCAACACTTTTATTTCTGGGAATTAAATTGGCATTTTAAGTCAGCCAAGCATATAATAAGACTCCAGATTGATTTTCTGCAACTTTAGCTTGATGGCTTATGGAAACAATGTTCTCTTCCAGGGCACATTTGGAAACCTTCACAGTTGATATGAATCTGGAGCCAGTTACTTTTGTCATTGAGCTCTTTCTTTTTTTCTTCACTTTATCCAGAGTTGATAAAACCAAAAAGCCAAATTCATTAATTTCCTTATTTCCCAATTGTCAAATGTTCCATGTATAGTCACTAAACTCCTTGCTCTTCACATGAGGTTATTTAAATAGATCAGAGCATGGAGAGTCTGCTTCAGATACCATGGAAGAAATTCATTATTTCAATTCTTTTTCTCCAACTCAAGGATTAGGAAGAGAGAATCCAACTATGTAAAGGAAAGAGTCAACCAAATAAGTAAGAAAGCAAAATCATGCAAGACAAATTCAGGAATGAATTTGGGATTAAAAGGTCAAGAGCAAATAGAAGCATTGCCATTGAAAACCTCAATTAATTTAAAAAAGGACAGAGGGAAGAGTCGTCCATAGTCACAATAATGTACAAAAAATAGTAGGCATGGAGGATAATGTTGAAGAATTACTATATAAACAATATTTAAAAACAATGGATATCTTCTTTTGTCTTTGACTCTCCATGGGCATTGTATAAAATGGGTGCACTTTATCACATGCAGGCAATACATCTGTATTCATTAAATAAAATAATAAAATATTTAAACAAATAAAAAAAGGCTGAAACTAGAAGTGGTGGCACATGACTTTAATTCCAGCACTCAGAAGGCAAAGGCAGGGGGAATTTCTGTGAGATTTGAGGACATCCTTGTCTATATAGAGAGTTCCACAGCAGCTGGTGTTATAAGGAGGCCTTATTTCAATAAAAACAAAACTAAACCGAGTTGAAACAAAACAAAACCCCAAGAATATATGAAGAAGTTCTATGAACCATGACAAGTTTGTAAAAGTAATTTAAAAAGTAACTAATAGGAGATAAAGAGATGGCATGATGATTAAGAACACTGGCTGCTGTTGCAGAAAACTCGGGTTTAGTTCCCAGCACCCACATTGTGGCTTATAGCCATCCATACTGTATTAGTCACTTTTCTGTTGCTGTGATAAAACCACCATGGCCAAGGGAACTTACAAAAAGAAGAGTTTATTTAAGTTTATGATGGATGGTTCCAGGGAATTAGAGTCCATTGTGGTGGGAAGCTTGGTGGCCGGGGCTGGAGCAGCAAGCTGAGGGTCACATCTTTCAATAAGCACAGGAAGTCAAGAGAGAGAGACTGGGGATTGCAAGGCTTGTTAAACTCACTAAGCCTGCCACCAATGACGTATTTCCTCCAGCATGGTCACACCTTCTAAGACCTCCCAGATCAGTGCCCACCAAGGGGACAAAATGTCTGAATACTTAAAGCGTATGGGGGACACTTTCATTCAAACCACCACACATACTTTGAGGTGCAGGGATCTGATCTCTTCTTCTGCCCTATGTGGGCATTGCATGACATTGGTCCATGTGATGCATGACATGCAGGCCATATGCTCATACACCTAAAATAAAAATAATAAAATATTTTTAAAATGTAAGAAATAGACTTTGAACAGAGGTACCATTCATTGGTAAAAAAGAAAAATGTTGCTTCCAGAGACATAGGTTGCTAAATGAATATATTATTGTCAGGCCTGGGATGCCACCTTCAGAGTTTTTATTGGGGAGACTAAAAATGCACCAGAAAATAATACAGGCTATTGCTATTGAGCTTGGTTATCCCCCATATTTGGAATGACAAGAACCCATTGATGAAAAACATCCACCCAATTTGGATGCTACCACCAACCTCTGTATTGCTTTGAACCCCAGTGGAGTTAGACCCAGCATAGCAGAGTATCCCAAGGCCAACCACCAAACACCACTTGGCTGCACCAAAGTCAGACAAGTTGGAGTAACAGCAAACTAAGTTCTAAAAATGCATTCAACTTATAGATATTTCAAAAATGAGAAATATGTAGTAAAACAATCAAAACATAAACAAATAATTCAGTTAATTTAAAGATAATACAAACAACTCAAAGAATACAAAGAGGATAAGGAGAAACGCTTGAGTGAAACTGAAGAAATTAAAAATATATGGGTAAATGAAATTACAAAGGTAACTGAGGAATTGAAAAGTAAAGTGAGGAGAGAGAAATATTAAAGAAAACTGAGGATTAAATGAAGTTGTAATTGAAAACCTCAATAAGTCATTTGAAAAAATGAAAAAGCCTCACAAACAGAAGGAAAGAAAGTGGAAAACAGACTATTAAAACTGGATTACAAAGTTGAAGAACTGGATCAGTCAAGCAAAGAACATGAAAAAGTTATAAAAACACAAAATGAAATATGCAGGAATGGTAGGTCACCATGAAAAGAACAAATTTATGCATAATAGGCAAAGAGGAAGTAGAATAATGTCAAGTGAAAGGCATTTACCAGATATTTAACAGGATTATAGAAGAAAACTTCCCTAAATAAGGAAAGGACACCTATGCATATAAAATGGACTCACAAAACACCAACTAGACCGGACCACAAACTTCAAATAGCATATAAAAAAAAAAACACTAAGTGTATGGAGAAAAAGAGAATGCTAAAACCTGCAAGAGAAATAAAAAGTCATATATAAAAGAAAACCCATCAGAAAAAAAAAAGAAATCCAATCAGAATTACAGCAGACTTTTCAGTGCAAACTATAAAAGCAGGAAGAGCCTAGACCAAATATCTTAAGCCTAAATTTACATAGACACCGACCCAGAATACTTTACTCAGCAAAGATGTTTATTATAGTTGAAGAAGAAAGAAAAATATTCCATGATATGAATAGTCTGAGAAATTCATGTCCACCAAACCAACCCTACAGAGAGAGTACTCATAGCAATACAAAGAATTCATGAAATGAATGAATATACCTAAGAGGCAACAGAAAGAAAAAAAAAGTGAAGGTGTAATTGTGGAAACACAAAAATGGACCAAGAATCAAAACAGAAATTAAAGTAACAGAAATCAATATGCATCCTTCATTGATAAATTTAAGTACCAATGGACTCAATCCCTTATTCAAAAGACATAGTATAGTTGGATGAATTAAGAAACAATATCCATCTTTTGTTGTATGCAAGAATATTCATTACCTCAGGATCAAATATGGAAAAATATACCAAAGAAATGGTACTTCAAAAAAAAGCTGCTACCTCTACTTTAGGAATGCATTTAGCTCCTCTCACTACCCCAGGGCCAAGATTCTGTTGATTAGTAGGGGGCCAGAACTTGGGAGACTGCATGAGATAGCCTGACTCTACCTGCTGCACGGTGAGTTTCCCAAATCAAACAATGCCCATTCCCCTATTTTGGGACCACTTGGATGCCCTCCCACTGCCTCTTGGTCAATTTCTCTGCTGGCTAGTAGGGAACTGGCTCTTGGGAGACTGCCTGAGAGTGCCTGACTTTGGCCTCAACATGGTGAAGCTCCTAAAGGGGGCCATCCCAATCACCCTGTTCTGAGACCATCTGTAGCAGTGTCAGGGCTTCTGACCAATAGGGATCAGAACTTCCATCTCCTATAACCTCTCCTTGGACATTGGATCTACCTACATGAGACCAATCACCTTTTCATATTCTATCAGTAAGCAACCAAGGTACAAAAAGAATTAGCTTCAACTCAACAAAGGCTTGGGTTTTAAACCAGACACATTATCAAAAGAAATTCACATGCCAAAACCACAATGAAAATATAAGAATATGAAAAAAAAAAAACACAAAATGAAATATTCTGACCAAACACCACCAGTTATGTAGAAGAGTTCTACAGAAAAACAAAACAAAACAACAAAACAACAACAAAAACTGCTAGAAATAACCAGGACACAGAATTAAAAAAACCAATAACCATGATCAAAGAATACAAAAAATTTAAAGAACTCTCAAAAAAATCAAAGAACCAATTATAGGCATAAACTTCTGAGTTGATTCACAAAAGAGATAGCAATATTGAAGAGAATTCAGTATGAAATGAAGAAGTGAAATACTCAATAATCCAATTTGAAAGTATAGGAGAAAATCTCACCAACAGAATTAATGAAAAGAAAAGAAAAAAACAGAATAACAAGACTGGACCATAAAGTTGAAGAATTTGACTGATCAAGCAAAGATTATAAAAATTACAAAACACAGGAATGGAGTATGCAGGAAATATGGGACACCATGAAAATTTTTACACAACATAGGCATAGAGGAAAAAGAAGAACCTCATATAAATGTTATTGACCAGATCTTGAACAGTACAGTAGATGAAAATTTCCCCAAATTAAGGAAAGACATATCCAAAAAATACTAGAAGCACATAGAACACCAAGAGACAAGATCAGAAAATAACATCCCCATGGCATATCACAGTAAAAACATTAAATGTATAGAACAAAGAGAGGATATTGAAAGCTTCAGGATAAAAACAAGTCACATATAAAGGAAAACCCATCAGAATTATAGCTGAATTTTCAATGCAAATTATGAAAGCCATAGAATCTTGGATCAAAGTATTCCAATTCTAAATGACCACAGAGCACAGGAGGTTTTGCCATTTCCTTGTGTTTTTCTCAACCACTTTCCTCAACGATTTAAAATTTTCATTATAGAGATCATTAATCATTAATGTCCTTGATTAGGTTTACTTCTAGATATTTTTTATGCTGTTGTGAAAGGAACAGTTTCCATAAACACTTTCTCTTATTTCTTGTCCTAGGTATATAGAAAAGCTACTGATTCATTGCCTGTCACTTTGCTGAAAGTTGTAATCATTTCTTGAAAATTTCTGGTGGATTTTTTTGGGATATCTTATATATAATATCAAACCACTTGAAAACAGGAATAATTTGGCCTCTTCCAATTAGTACTCCTTTAAATTCTTTCTCCTGTCTTACTGATGTAGAAAGCGGGTAGACTGGATCCTGATTTTAATGGGAGTGCAAATGATGAATGGTATCCCTCATCGGTGGATGCTAGCACCAATTACCTAGTTGTAAGGCAAATTAAGCAACGTTAATGTTATGTTCCTTGTGATCTGAAAACAACTGTGCTCTTTTATTGTGAATATGATAGAGAACATAACACATTTGTCCTTCTGGGTCTGGGTTATCTACTTGGGATGAGTATGATCATTTCCACTTCCAAACAGTTATGTGTGAATTTCATGATTTTGTTTCTCTTAAGCATGGAATAATATTCCATTATATAGATATACCATATTTTCAGCTGGGTGTGGTGGTGCATGCCTTTATTCCAAACAACTGAGAGGCAGTGGCAGGCAGTTTTCTGTAAGATTGGGACCAGCCTTGTCTACATAGCTAGTTACAGGCCACCTAGGGCTACAGCAAAACACGGTCTTAAAAAATCTACCATATTTTTATTATGGATTTATCAGTTAAAGGGCATAGAGTTCAAAAAATTAATAAGGAACCATGAGGATAGTCTTCATGGTTTGGGAGATATAATGCATTATTATAAAGTGAAAATGGAAAATAGAATAGGAATGGTTAAATTTGGTGAGGAATAGAGTGCAGGGGAGAGGAGGGATTTTGGGGAGGGATAAGATACACCAAAAACCTTATAAAAAGTCATTTATAAAGTTACTAATATATACATTTCTTTATATACAAACAAATGTACACACAAACACACATACACACATATCTATATCTATCTATATCTATATCTATCTATCTATATATATATGTATATATGTATATATATATATATATCCATAAATTTTATGGATTACCATAAAATGTGGTGAAATTCGCCTATCAGACACAATAGGCTACTAAATGAATAGACCCATGCCAGAAATAGAGCTCAACCTTGTTCAGAGTTGCCCCATAGATAATAAGACAATACTGGCTACTGTCACTTTTCTTAGTTACCCTCCAGAACATGAAGCTAACATCATATTGTCAAGGACACTACATACCTGAACTGTAGAAAGCAGAGACTGGTACTGACTTGGAACCTTCATTTGCAGCTACTAAATTTCATAGTTCTGTAAGGTGCAATGCATTCTACCAGAAGAGGTAATAAATCATTAACCTTACCAGCTAAGACCCCTGCAAGCTACAATAACTGGCCTGTCAAAATATTTCCAATGTTGCAATAATGGCAAATGTTATGGGAGTGGACCTGCCTTCCCTGCCTGAAAAACTCAGTTTCTCTTCTGTAACAGGTTCTATCATACTCAGTCTTGCTTTTTCTTTAAATTCTCTTGTGCCCCTGGGATAACAATGAAATGCCTGACATGGAGTCAAATCCTACACTAAAGTCAAGCATGTTGATCTATACCTGTAATCCCAGCATTTGGGAGGTAAAGGCAGAAGGTAAAGAGTTCAAGACCAAGCTTGACCTGTATAGCAAGTATGGGGTTAGCCTGTACTATATGTGATCATAGTTTACAAACAAATCCAAACTAAACACTACACCAAGAACAGAGATGGTACAAGCCTTTACTCACTACTACCTACTGTTATCCTTTGGACCATCATCTACCAGGGCTACTGTTCTTCAGTTGTCAATTTGACACACCTTGATAGAGGGAACCTCATTTAAGAATTTCCTTCATTGGATCAGCATATGGCCATGTCTATCGGGCATTTTCTTGATTGTTCAGTGCTGTGAGAAAGTCCAACCCACTATGGGAGGTGCTACCTTTATCCTGATGGTCCTGTGTTGTATAAGAAAATAGGTTGAGCACAAGCCAGAGGAGAAAGCAGGCAAGCTGTGTATCTCCATGGTCTATGCTATACATTTCTGTCCTGAGTTCCTGTCATGGCTTCCCTTAATGATGGACTGTATGCTTTAAGCCAAATAAACCCCTTCGTCCTCAAGTTGTTTTTGGCCAATGTTTTATCATATCAATAGAAAAATAGCCAGAATGAAAGTTGGATGTTAATGTAAAGAACCTCACTATGTGGGCTTTTTGAGAAATATGACACACCACATATTTGCAAGCTTTTCTGTAAGCAAAGCTTAGTGGGCCTTTTTAGTAGGAGCATGGAAGAAATTAATATTGATAACAAAGTATTTTCAGAGGTAAATAAGGAAAATTATCAGACAGAAGGAGCATCTGGATATGCCATTGTATGAAAAATTAAATGCTGTAAATAATCTGAGAAGAATAAAGGAAACAAATGTGATTGAATAAAAATATAGATTGCAGCCTGGCATGTATGCCAGGTTACTCTTCTCACACTCTCATGACCTTCCAACAAATAACAATTTCTAAAACAGTAAATATCATTCTCAATGAAGGTCAACTCTTCCTTCTGAAAATAGTTCAACTTTCCATCATAGAATTTCTGACAAGTATTGAAGGGCTGTAACTGTTAATAACTTTACGTGGGGAGCAGGACCAATAGCTAGTTGGATGACATAAAACTAGGATCTTCTATTGTTGCTCCAGGGAAGGGTCAGTGTGATGGGTCAGATCTGAGGGAAGTTCATAGAGGATTCCTACTCAAATGGAGTCCTCCTCAATTTTATTCTTAATTATTGGATATAAGAAGAAGGGTGTTTGCACTTGAGGGGCAGAAGATGAGTTGCAGTAATTGTTTCTCTTCTTTAATAGCATAGGTCCCAAGGATTAAAGTCAGGTTATCAAGATTGGTGACAAATATCTTTAGTCACCAAACCATCTCACTGGTCCCTGTCTTCAAACTTTTTTTTTGTTGTTCTTTTTGAGACAGGGTCTCCCTGTAGCCCCAGCTGTCCTGGAACTCACTCTGTAGACCAGGCTGGCTGTCTTCAAACTTTTAACAGTTATTTTATTCCTCCCAAATAATGCTGTCATTCATGCCCTAGTTACCCTCATGAAATTCAGTTCCTATAAACTAAGTATTTTATAAATTTATGATAATCCTTACCAGCAATAGTAAGAAGGCTATAAAGTAAATGACAGGGCCTGGATGTCTAGTTACTTAAAGTATGCTTAAAAATCCCACAAGGGCAGCAGGCATGTGAGACTCTATCTATGTGTGTAACAGACAGGTAACCTGAATGTTATATAAGCCAGTAATGGGATCCTACCATGGCAGATTTGAGTGCGAACTTATCCAGGCGCAGGCCCACTCTTGTCCTGTAGCCATCTTAAGCTGTTGGAAATGGCTACTGAAACCAGTTGTTGCATACACAGAATTACAACTCATGCCTCCAGGAACACATTATATCCTGACAAATTAGTTCTGATTATATTTTAGCCTTCTAGGGCTGGCACTTTCATGTAAGGTCCTAACTGCTTCATCACCTACATAGTTCTGTTCCCAGTGAAAATCATGACATATCACACAGATATTCTGAGTCATTCAGTCCTGCAGGGCTCCTTTTTCACCTTGGGACCAACTTTCAAATTTGGGCCTGTAACATATCTTACCAGCAGCCAAAAATCAGATAAAACCTGGCCTCCTGTTTCCATGGACCTTGCTTGTCATGTCACAGTTGGTGAGATTACTTTTCTTCTGGTCTGTAGTTGGGAATTTTAGGTATTTCTTGTAATTCAGCCCATGTGCTGGATAGCTTTAGTGTCAACTTGACACACCTGGGTTGAGGGAGCCTCAGTTGGGGAATTGGCTCCATTGGATTGGCCTGTGGCCACATCTGTGGAGTATTGTCTTGATGGTCGAACAGTGTGGAAGGGCCCAGCCCACAATGAGTGGTGCCCCTGGGCAGGTTGTTGTGTACTGTATAAGAAGGCAGGCTGGACATGAGCCAGGGAGCAAGCCAGTGAACAGCATTCCTCTATGGCCTGTGCTTCAGCTCCTGCCTCCAGGTTCCTGCCCTGAGTTCCTAACTTAGGCTCCCTGAGTGATGAACTGTGACCTAGGAGATGTAAGCTGAATAAACTCTTTCCTCCCCAAGTTGGTGTAGGTCAGAGTGTTTCATCACAGCAATTGAAGACAAACTAGAACATCCCAGCTGCCTGAAGATAAGAATGTAATCATCACAGTTAATGACCACTTTACAAAGAATCATACTTTTCAGTTCCTTGTCAACTGAAAATTGAAACTACAGCCAAAGCAGAGAATTCTGAAGTCTGCCTGCAACTCCAGCTACTTGGGAACATCAGAGGCATCCTGATGTTCCCAAGGACTGTTAATTTCCTTTCTACCCCTGGTAGCATTCTTAGTACCTTCCAGCACTATGAAAGCTAGTTAGTAGATGTGGGGCCTGATAAATCCATTATGGCTGAGTTGTAAGAGAGCTGGCTTCTCACCCCAATAACCTAGAAGTTTGGAAGGAGATGGGAGCTGCCCCACTCACCATGTGGACATCAGATGCCTGTAGCCCACCCTCCCCCAGAGAAGTCTAGCTTGAAGTTTAGCATTCCTAAGCTTATCTCTCCTGAGGCACACACACCTCAGTCTCAGGAGCCAAAGGGTGCATCCATCAAAAGAGCTTAATCTCAGGAGGCAAATGGTGTAAAACTTAGCTATTACAAAGCACGGGTAGACTTTCCTCCCACCCTCATCCTTGTAAAGAGCCCACCAAATCTACAATATAAATCCCTACACTTGTGCAATAAAATGAGTTTCTCTCAGACACATCTTCGATCCCTTGGTTTCACCTGCTTGTTTCAAGGATCTTCTCTGCTTCCTCCTTCTCCCTACCTCCTTGCCATCTGTTCAGTCATGATGTGGCCAAGTGAGACTGTCACAGGGAAAGCCAGCTGGTGGGTTGGGGGGCAGGAACCTCATGGCTGAGGACCCACAAATAGGGATGAAGCTTCTAGGTCAGTACCAGAATGATTTATTTATGTTTTAGGTCCCAATGGTGCTGTGTCTTTAGTGTCAGAGTCTTGCCATCAAGTTCTCGTTATTAATCAAGAGCAATGAAAATGATCTGTGTTCTTTGTTGGTAGGGGGTCTATGGAACCCCACTGAATCGTAAATTCTAATAAAGATTCACAACACTGGGCACTCAGTTTTTTATTTGATGGTCTATGCTGTCTAGCAGGTGCATTGCCTCGACCCCCCCAGAATAGGGTTACTATATTAAGCTCTTTGTATATATGTATAGGTACTTGTTTTAGGAAGCTACTTCACTATTAAGTTTCCACATCACTTTCTCAAAGTTCTTTACTGTCAGTTATCCCTCATTCTCTACCCTTTCCTTACATACATCCTGCTCAATCCTTCCTGCTCCATTACTCTCCATTTCCCCTTACCACCTCTTGTGCGCCAGCCCCCTCCCTTGAAACTCTTACCACATATATACATATTTTATATATTAATAATTACAATGTATACATATTACAATTAATATATATTGATCTCCAATGATTCAAAGCAGCATCCATATATAGGAGAGAAGAGGGAAGAGGAGGTATGTATCATTTACCCTTTGTGTCTGGGCTACCTCAGATTCATTCATTGATTATGTACATACCACATTTTCAATATCTATTCATTAATTGATGGGTATCTGGGCTGTTGTACTGGCTAGCTACTGTGATTAGAGTAGAACTGAATGTGGATGAGTGAGTAGAACTGAATGTAGAGATCCACAGTATGATACAGAGTCCTGTGGGTAAATACCCAAGATTGGTAAAACTGGATCATTTAGTAGAATTAATTCTAGCTTTCTGAGTGACTCCTTCGCTGATTTCTTTACTAGCTACACCATATTATCACCACCATAACAAAGGCAATATCCAGGCTAAATCCTATCCCCATCACTATTTCAAGTAAATTCTTCACAGAAATTGCAATAAACTTTAAATTTCATAAAGAAACACAAAAGACCTAGAAAAGCCAAACAACACTGAACCACGAAAACATTGCTGGGGATATTTTCATGCTTGATTTAAAATCATAGTACAGACCTATAGTAATGGAGCCAGCAAAGTGGTCACTGTGTTCCACCACTAGCTGAAGAGCTATTGGCAATTGGTAGGTGCTGTGAAAGGGAGAGTCAGTTTAAGACTGTGCCTCATAAAGTTGTCCTCATAGGACCTCACTTAGCAGACTGTTGTGATCTCAACCCTGACACTGAGGACTGCATTTACAGCACATGGGCTAATGTGGACAAATCAGATACAAACCACAGTATGTATGCATGGTGTTTAATTTATAATGTAAACATGGGAAGATATTTACAACAATTATTGATAATTCAGTGGGACCATGATAACGATATGCTGTAATAACAGTTATGTGAATGGTGTGTGTGTATGTGTGTGTCAAAAAGAAAGTGTACCTGATCCATGCATTGTATGTAGATCATATTCCAGTGGTTTGTTACTTAACTTAAGGTACACTGTCAACATAAATTAGACTCAACAGTTATAAAATAGCAGGCTCTAATTTGAGTGCGTAGGAAAGAGAAGAGGTTAGATTGAAGTGGAGTTAGGGTATAGGAGGTTGAATATGTTCAAAGTTATTCTAAACAAAGAAAAAATAAAATTAAAATAATCATATAATATATTTGGTGAAAAGCATCACAGGTGGAATAGATGTATGACAACAAGAAAAAAAAATCATTCATGGAATGTGGAATTATTTTTAAGCTTACATAATATTTGCTGTGCATGGTGGATCAAACTTTTAATCCTAGCACTCCTGGGGCAGAGGGAGGCAGATCTCTGTGAGAACAAGGCCAGCCTGGTTGTATACTGTGTTCTAGTTCAACTGGGTTACAGGGAGACATTGCCTCAAAATTAAAAAATAAAAACAAAAATTAAAAGAAAATACTTACCTCATATTGATTAGCAATGTGTTCCTATTTGGTTAGTGGTTATTCTGGTATTGTCTCTAGAGTACTTATTATCACCCTCCCTAAAGGACAGTGGGAAAATATAAATTGTGAACTAACCCCTGGTTTGAATCTTATATATAAGGAGTGACATTACTTTTATCCACTCATGTAAGTTTTCAGATTGTCTCTTTTATCTTGCGGAAACTAATTTTTTAATATAAAGAATTTTAAGCAAATTTAAATATAATTCATTGTTATTGCTACATTCAATAAATAATGTAGTTTTAAGTATGCTGATTTAAGCTGCACATATATTTACTTTTGCTAAATTATGCATTATTATTTTACCTGTTTAGCAGAAACTTAAATATTCTTAAAAGAGAATATCTTCCTATATATTACTTTTGGAATCAACCATATGCAAAGTGGTAAGATAAAAGCTATAAAGAAGTTTGTATTTTGTGAAAATACTAATGGTAAGTTTATGCTAGCAATATAGCTATTTGTAATTTCTGTATATTTGTTTATAAAACATATTACACCCCAGTAACAAAAAGTGCACATAGTGAACTCAAATTAATGAAGTGCTTCAGAATTTCTGGTCTAGAAACTTTTTAGGCCTACATTAAAAAGAGTATAAAACTTCCTGAGAAATGTAGTATCATGAGTTCTTTATTCTTACCTATGACATAAAAGTCTAAAATTTTTATTTTTCTTATTAGAAAGAAGATGTTTTACTGGGCATGGTGGCGCATGCCTTTAATCACAGCACTCAGGAGGCAGAGGCAGGCAGATCTCTGTGAGTTCAAGGACATCCTGGTCTACAGAGTGAGCCCAGGCCAGCTGGGACTAAAGGAAGACCCTGTCTCAAAAAATACCAAAAAAGAAAAGGTTTTGGAATATAAGTACCATTTCACATGAACAAATTCTGGACTTTGTATATCAAGTACCATGAGTTTTATTGAATAAAGTGTCAAATTGAAGAAAATATATCACGTCAAGTTATGATGAGTTTGTAATGATTATGTAATTTGAAAGCTAACAAATATTTGTTAATATGAATGTAATATTTTTAAATAGTCTGTGTTTTAAAGAGTCACATTTATGTGATTAAAACTGATACTAGTGCCCAAATTAATATTAACAGTTTAAGGATATTACTATTTTAATAAAATATTTTATCTATTTACACCAGCATTTATATCTTTCCCAGATATAGAATATATATATAATATATATATATATAGTATATATATATAATATCTTCGTTATTTTTTGCTAATAGAATTTTAGAGCCCTGAATAATTGTACGCTTTGAACTAGAATTGATATGACATTTGTTTTTCACATATTTTCTTCCAAACTACTTCATCAGCTATAAAGGGCAGGCCATGTTGTTTTTTTATTTGCAATATTTGTCTTTGTAATTTTATGATTTGAAGAGAATGTTGATAAAAGTTTACTTACACTAAACTGCATGCCCAAAATAATGTTATCTCTCTCTCGCTATGATTCCCAGCTTTATTTCCTCGTTGCACTACTTGGGACTAAAGTCTTCCTGCTGGCTGTGATGGCTTATGACAGGTATGTGGCCATATGCTTCCCTCTACATTACTCCCTCATCATGACCAAGGTGCACTGTGTGCAGCTGCTGCCTGGGACCTGGGCAACTGGGTTTCTCAATTCCTTGCTACACACGGTGGCCACTTTCCACATGGAGCACTCAGAAGCATTTTGTGTCATAAAATTTGTTCACAGACACATACTTTGTAAAAAGTTGCTGAATACTTTAAAATGAATGCATAGAATGTGGAATAAAACCATTGGTATATGAAGGAGTTTATGACTAAATAAATAAATCTTTAGTTATAACTACCTGCTATCTCTATATTCTGAAAATTGAAATGTATAATTTAAAAATGAACATATTTAAGTTTCAATAATTTCTGTTGTTCCCTTTAATTTTCTTTTGCTCCAATAAATTTAGCAGCCCCTCTTATGTAATCTCGTATTTACTGTTACCTTACATATGTGAACAACTATTTACATGATTGAACTTCTATTTGTAGATATCTGTATTATTTGTTTCTAACTTATTTCCAATAAATACCACCTGTATTAAAAATCAATTCATACTTTTTATGATTTTAATTTTTTATTGAACTTTTGTGCATTTCATATAACAATTCTTAATCTAATTGAAATCCATCCCCCCTTCCATGCCCTACACCAGACCAGAATTCATGCATTCTGCCTTACATGTCTTGCCACTTTTTCTCAGTCTTTTTTAAATTTTTCAATGCAGAAGTTTACTGTTTTCGTCAGTTCTTTGAACAAGTCTTTGTTATTATTATATTTGTTCTCTTTAATTTATATTGTTCTAAAATATGCGTGTATGCACTCCACACATCTACCAAAATTATAAGTCTAAAAATAAGCCTTAGAACTCTCTCTGTTTCCTGTGTTCATGGAAGATGTGAACCTCAGCTTTCTGCTCCAGCTCCTGCCACCATGCCTCCCTGCCAAGATAGACTCTAATTCTAAGCTCTAATAATCTCTTCCTTTTATAAATTCCCTTGGTCGTGGTGGTTTTATCACAGCAACAGAAAAGTTACTAAGACAGTAATTGGTACCAGAGAGTGGGCTGTTGGCTGAAAAGAACCTGACATGTGGGTGTTTGGAGAAATGTGGAAGATATTGGAACTTTTGCCTGCTGTAAGGAGTGCTTAACTGACAATTCCAGTAGAGAAGCCGAGAAAAAGCAGTGTTGAGAAAAATGTATTTCCAGGGGGAAAATAAGGACTTAAGCAGTAACTGGAATATTTTAGTAGAGTCTAGCTGGAGTTTAATCACAGTCCAAATGTTTGCCTGAGGCTAAATTGAAAAGCAATGTACTAATTTCTTTGGTAGAGGATATTTCAAGACAGCCTAATGTAGAAATGTTGGCTGCCAGTGATAGCCCACCGGGGGTCGTGGTCTAATCGTGGGAGAACAGAGTCCTTTTGGAAGGAAAACACAGGTTCGGTGATGGCATACAGAAGAAAAACAAAGAGAGGCTTTTGGATCTGCAGCGATTTTACTGAGCTCAAGGCAATGATTTTATAATACATTCAAGAAGAAACAGCAAGGAGGAGTTGGCAAACTTTCCAGAACTACTGGACAGGTTACTAACAATTTAATTTTCAGACATTAACCAAAGTACATAGTCATTGGTCATGGTTGGCAGATTACAGCATAATACATCTTTAAGTTTAGACAATGGTCACAAAACCGCAGGCACAAGTCTGGAACAAAACTTTTTTGAACTGAGAGATTGTGGCTTTTTTTTTATTATTACTTTATAACTAAAATAACCTTTACTTTGTGATTTTAAAGTTTTCTTTTTCTGTCTTCCAGGGAAATGGCTCAGGCCGAGCACTCTGTCAGGGAGTCAGGGGGTCTCTCCAGGGGGTCAGGCCCCGAAGGACCTTGCTCCCCCGCCTGCCTCGAATATGACTTTTATCACAGCTCATACACAGGCGACACTGGAGTTGGTGTAACAGCTCTTGGTTTTTTGTTTTTAAGACGCAGCTCCATCAGATCACGCTTAACCGAGTGGATGGATCTTAGCATGAGTCTGAAAAGGCAAGGAAAAAGGAGTACACCCATAACAAAGAGAAGTAATACAACTCCAATGAATATAAAATATTGTGTCCAATCTAATGGATTAAGGGCTTTAATTCCACTCTCAAGGCCAGATGCCAGAGCTTCTAATTTATCGTTATCCAAATGAGCCTTACTCAGAGCAGCGATGCCTTTCTGCAAATCATCCAAATTATGGGTAATATCAGTATCTTTTTAAACACCCTGAAGGTGATTTTTAACTTTTTTCCATTGTTCTGAGGCATTATAAGGTAAAGGCGTGACACAAATATATTGAAAGGCAGCATGACATCGGGTCTCCATCCTGGTTTTTATATTTGCTATATCCTGTCCAAGGGCCAAAACCACTTCTTCTAAAGCATTTATTTTTGACTCTAGCTTTCTATCTATAATGGATTTTTCTGTAAGTGCAACTGAAATATTTTTGTTCATTTCATTTACAAAGTGAGCTGTATGCATTTCCTTCACCAAAGCTGTAGTTGAAAGTGCAAAGGAAGTTAAAATTGCAATAAGAGCAGTAATACCCAAAATAAGAGTAGCTATAAATCTTTTAGGTCTTAAGAGAGCATTAAGTGGTTCTAAAGTGTGCAAAGCAGTATTTTCATACCAAGGATCCTGTTGCAGGTCAACAGGAAGCATTACATATGGTGGTCTCTTTACTAAAATCATTACAGGATACTGTTTATCCATACCAGAATTAATACAATTAGTAAGTTTACAGGTAGTACAATTAACAAGATATGAATTACCAACATGAGCAATATTTACTTGAAGTCTGGATCCTAATAATATAGCAAAAGGGTAAGATACACAAGCATGGGTAACCAAGGGAATGAGAGCTTTATCAGTGGGTTTTTTCTGTAATATTATGTTGGCACTTGCTGCAAGTCTAAAAAGATCATAATGAGTGGCAGTGAGATTTTTAATTGGGTCCCTGGCAACCCAAATTGGTTCTACATATCCTGGAGAAAACCATCTCTGTAATTTTTGTGTGTTATCTTTATTTGTTTAAATTTTTATTTTTATGAGACCTGCGTTACTTAGTCTTTCAAAATTTGAGATAATCATAACCTCCTGACAAGATAGAAAAATCCCAAATTTCCAAATTAGTTCCTTTGGGGTATGCTTTGAAGCAGGTATATATTTAAATCCACAAGAGAGCCATCGGGGATGAGTGTTAGAATTACCATTCCAAAATTGATTTATGTCTCTATATTTTTTCAGTACACATGGGGACGGCATGAATGGAGCATTTTGAAAAGTCTCATTATTAATACGATATCCCAAAGTCATTACTTGTAATTCCCAAATGGACCTTGGTTCAAATTTCTTATCAGATGGTGATGGATCAGGTGAATCAGTAAGAAAGATCCGATAATTTACAGGAAGGCACCCTAAAGGAGGGTATCCATATAAAGCTAAGCAAATAGGAGGAGAGTCTGATCTCCCTTCAAAATTTAACAGAGCAGAACTATTTGGTCTGTCATCATAGTCCTGAGCTCCTCCAAGTAAATCTGTATTATTAGTTAATACCTTTATATGATCTGGGTCAAGCCAGCCCACAGGATGAATTAAGGGGTTTTGGTATATATGCCCAATAACTTTCCCCATATGTGACAGTAGACTGAGTTGCAATTAAAGACAAAATAGCAAGAAAAATAAAACTCAGGAGTCACAGGTTTTGCTGAGAGGTCACGAGCCCTTCACTTCCTTTGTCAGGTATTTCAGCTGAGTCCAAGTCAGAGGAAGCTCTTCGAGAGTCATGGCTTTTAAGGCTTCTGGCGTCATTTCCTGGGAGACCTCAGATCTGGGTCCCCATGCAATATCTGAAAAAGAGGGCTAAGTTCTCCTGTAGTGATTTTTAAATAAGGCCTAATCCAATCGATATTGCTAATAATTTCTGAGAGTAAATTCAGGAGCCTCAGATTTAATCTTTGATCAGCTCCTTCATTCTCCTCTCTTTCTAAAAGAGGGCTGAGGGCTGCCCCAAATCTAGTTTTTTGTATCCTTTTTTTTTTATTTTTTTTATCTCCTCTTTTTCTGAAAGAGGGGTCCCATCTTTATGAAATTTTGATTTACATTCATTTTTCCAATGTTTGCCTTTGGGGGTCATGGTCTAATCGTGGGAGAACAGAGTCCTTTTGGAAGGAAAACACAGGTTTGGTGATGGCATACAGAAGGAAAACCAAGAGAGGCTTTTGGATCTGCAGCGATTTTACTGAGCTCAAGGCAGTGATTTTATAGTACATTCAAGAAGAAACAGCAAGGAGAGTTGGCAAACTTTCCAGAACTACTGGACAGGTTACTAACAATTAGTTTTCATACATTAACCAAAGTAGCATAGTTATGGGTCATGGTTGAGCAGATACAGCATAATACATCTTTAATTTAGACAATGTCACAAAATCGCAGGCACAAGTCTGAACAAAACCTTTTTACTGAGTTGATTTTTTTTTCTTTTTCTGTATTTATTACTTCTATAACTAAATAACCTTTACTTTGTTCGATTTTAAAGTTTTCTTTTTCTGTCTTTCCAGGGAAATGGATCAGCCGAGCACTCTGGTCAGGGACCTCCAGGGGTCAGGCGCCGAAAGGACTCTTCCCACTACTGCCCAATATTGACTTTCATCACAGCTATAGCAGGCACACTGGGTTGTTTGGGTAACAGTGGCTGGCTATTACATGGTGATATTACACAGATCTACAGTGAAAAAGAGTAAGGGGCAGAAATAAATATCAGAAGTGTATGGCTTGGATTAAAATAAGTGCACTAGTAAGGTTAATGTTGGAACCGAGGCACTGAAGGAGAGGATCACTTTGATAAGGAGATTAAAATGATTAGGGAGAGGCCTAGATATTTACTATGTAAACAATGAATGGATTTGATATTAATAGTGATTAAGGAGAGGCCTAGAAATATGCAAAGTAAATAATGATAGAACCATCATAGGCAATGACCACTCCAGCTAACCTCCAACTTCTTGAAAGGAAAATGCTGACAAGGTTTTCTGCACAAGTTCAAGCAGAGAAACATCTGTTAATGTGATTGAAGTTAGGCAAGGGCCCATCCCGAACTTACAGCCAAACCGGCAGTATTCGTTCATGTGGTGCTGCTTTAGAAAATGAAGGTTAAGAGTGAAGGGTCATCATTTCTTCCTCCTGGTTTGCAGAAGAACAGCTGAGGCCATGCAGAGTGCAGCAGGGCATCTATTCCTCCACTTAGAATGGGAATAGTATCCTGTTCCATAGTGTTTTGGGTTATGTAATTTGTCTTTTGAGTTACAGGCTGTACAGTTAAGAGAATTTTTCCTGGGTCTCAGAAGAGGATTTGACTGTAGACTTTTGATAGAGATTGAGAATGGTTAAAACCTATGGGGACTTTTAAGGTAGGTACTAAAGTGCATTTTGCATGTTATATGATTAAGACTATGGGCCAAGGGGTGGAATGGGGTGTTGAATTAGAGATGTTCTCCATCAGGCTTCCAGTATTCAGATCATTTGTCCCATTGTGGTGCTGTTTTTGGGAATCTTAGAAGACGTTGTGGCATGCTGAGGAAGTATGTTTACTGAGGGTGCCAGATAGTTCAACAACCTTAGCCAGCTCAGTTCTCTACTCTGGTTTCTTGTATTCATTGGAAGATGTGAATCCCAGCTTTCTGCTCCAGCTCCTGCCAACATGCTTCCCCACCACAATGACTGGAATTCCCTTGGACTGTCCATCATAAGCTCAAAATAACTGTTCCTTTCACCAAAAAAAAAAAAGAAAAAGAAAAGAAAGAAAAGAAGCAGAGGTGATTCCAAAACATATTTCGGGATTCATATTTTACATTCCATTTACATAGCAATTGGCTGTTTGTTGTAATGTACTTTTTAATTATTCTTGTATGTGTGATGAATGTACTGTCTGCATGTAAGGTCTGTGTCACCTGGTTTGTCGTTCAATGTCGAGGGAAGTCAGCAGAGGGTGTCAGATTCCCCTGGAACTAGAGCTGAAAGATGTTGATCACCGCCATGTGGGGCTGGGATTCGACCCAGGGCCTCTGCAGAGTAGATGTGGCTCTTAACTGTAGGCTAACTCCCAGCCCTAGTTCTATTCTGCGTTACTTACTGCAAATTTTCAGGATGTTGTCTATCTCCTGCACATAGAATTCATGTGTAGATGCCACCACAATTCTTCCTTATATATATATATTCTGAATATATATGTATGATAATATAAGAGAGAGACGAAAGAAGAGAGACGAGAGCGAAGAGAGAGAGAGATTTTGTGCATTCACACTCATTTCCATGATTTCCCAGACACCACACAACTTATGAATTCGTCCATACATGTTTGTATCTTTTTCTGTGTCTTTTAAAATTTTTTCAAAAGAGAATATTGTTTTGGGAGAAGTTCACTGTTTCATTGGTTATTATGTCCCAGTTCTTTTTTGCTTTGTTCCTCCAATTTGTATTGCTTCAATCCTGTAATAGAAGATGAATAGATAGATAATGAGAATATTAGTAGAGTAGATAACTAGATGTATAGAATAGATAGTATAGGATGAATAGATACATAAGAATATGATTATAGAGATTATGTCACACATATACTAAAATGACGCCATGTGAAATAAATTGTATGTTATTGCCAACATATTTCAGGATTCACCTTTCCCTATTTAATTTATTTTTACTCTAAAAATATTCATACATACCACTCCACCATAAACCAAGATGTCAAAGCTGAAATCAGGGGTGGGGTTAATTCGTAGAACATTTTAAAGATTCCCATTATAAGATCACGAGTTTACTTTCAAAAAGAGGAATATACATATATGTGCTCAGTTTGCCTTAAAAGCTAGGTACTTGGTGCTAGCAACCAAAAAAGGGATAACATTCATCTTTGTTTTTCTGAGACTGTTACTTCACTCAGCACCATATCTTCTAGTTCCATCCATTTATCTGCAAAGTTCACAATGCCATCTTTCTTTAACACTGTGTAAAACTCCACTGTGTAGATACACCACATTTTCTCTATCCACTCATTGGCTGAGGGGCTCTTGGGTTGGTTCCAGCTATTAGCTATTGTGAAGAGAGCTGTGATTAATGTAGACATGCATGCATCTCTATGATAGGATGGGTCTTGTGGATATATACCCAGGAGTGGTATTTGAGTTGTTTGAGTGTTTTCTACAACAATGATTTCCATAATGGTTGTATGAATTTACATTCCCACCAGCAGTGGATGAGTGTTTTTCTTTCCTCACAACCTCTCCAGCATTTAGTATCATTTATTTTTTTGATTCTAGCCAGTTTTTTCAGATTGAAATGATATCTTGAATTGGTTTTAATTTGCATTTCCTTAATTATTAGTGATGTTGAACACTTTTTGAGATGTTTCTCAGCCTCTTTATTTCCTCACTTGTGAAGTCTCTGTTCAGCTCTTTACTCCATCTCTTGAGTGAGTCATTTGTTTTCTTACTTAATTGTTTGTTTGAGTAGTTTATATATTCTGGAATTTAATGCTCTGTCAGAGGTATCACTGGTGAAGGTTTCCTACCACTCTCTGGGTTTTCATTTCACTTCTTTGTTTCCTTTGCTGTACAGAAGCTTTTGAGTTTAATGAGCTCTCACTTGTCAATTGTAGACCTTATATTCTTTGCAGCTCTGTCTGATTTAGAAGGACTTCTCCTATGCTTATGTCTTGTGAAACATTGAGGTCTTTGATCCATTTGGAGTTGATTTTTTACAGAGTGAGAGGTAAGAATTTAGTTTTATTCTTTTACAAGTGTTTATCCCGTTTTGTCAACACCACTTGTTGAAGATGCTGTCTTCTTTTCTTTTTATTAATTTTTATTTATTTCTGTATGTGTATGAATGTACTGTCTGCATGCAAGTCTGTGCACCCATGTCATGCAATGCCACGGAAGTCAGAAGAGGGTCTCGGGTTCCCCTGGAACTGGAGTTCTCCTGGAATTGGAGTTTCAGACGGTTCTCGGCCGCCATGTGGGTGCTGGGGATCAAACCCGGGTCCTCTGTAAGAGCAGTCGGTGCTCTTAACCGCTAGGCCATCTCTCCAGCCCCTTGTCTTTCTTCTATTGAGTAATCTTGGACCCTTTGTCAAATATGAGGTGGCTGAAATAGTATATGCTCAAGCTTGGTTTTCAATTTTGTTCTATTGGTCCACTGGTTTGCTTTTGTGCCAACACTAGGGTGTTTTATGACTATTGTCTTGTAATATAATTTGAAGTCTGATATATTGATACCCTTGTATTGCTCTTTTCACTCAGGGTTGCTTTGCCTATTAGAGGCCTTTTGTTTTTCAATATGAATTTAAGGACTTTTTTTCCAATTCTGTGAAGAAACTCATGGGGGTTTTTATTAGTGTGGCATTGAATCTGTATATTAATTTGGGTAGAATGGACAATTTTAACATATTAATTTTTCCAATCCATGACCATGGGAGTTCTTTCCATCTTCTAATGTCTTCTTCAATCTCCTTCAGGGTTTTAAAATTTTTGTTGTAGAGACTTTGGTGTCATTGGTCAGGTTTGTTCCTAGGTATTTTGTTGTTTTTCAGGCTATGTGAGTGGAAATGTCTCCTTATATTCCTTCTCCAGTTGCTTGTTGGTGTAAACAAGGGTTACTAATTTTACTAGGTTAATTTTTTATCCACCACTTTACTGAAACTCTTAATCATGTCTAGGAGTTTTCTGGTGGAGCTTTTAGCATCTCTTAGGTAAACTATCATAGCATATGCAAAAAGAGATAGCTTGACTTCCTCTTTTAAAACTGGTACTCCTTTATTTTCCCTTTCTTTCCTTATTGACATAGGAAACATTTCAAGCTCTATATTGAAGAGGAGTGGCGATAGGAGGCAGCCTTTCCAAATTTCTGCTTCTAACTTTTCTCCGTTTAGGATGATGTTGGCTGTGGGTTCTTTGTATATGGCTTTGATTACACTGAGGAATGTTCTCTACTGTCAAATTCCCTCTAGGATTTTAAACATGAAAGGAGGCTGGAGTTTTTCGAAAGGCTATTTCTTCATCAGTTGAGATGATCATGTGTTTTTTGTCTTTCAAACTCATCAGATGAGGGGAAATTGGGTTGCTTCAACCTCTTACCTATTGTGAAGAGAGCTACAGTAAACATGATTTTACACATATCTCTGCAACAGGATGATTCTTGTGGATTTATATCCAGGAGTGATACGACTGGGTCAGTTGGTGGGTTCATTTTGAGTCTTTAAGAGTTCTCCACAATGCTTTCCACAGGGATTGCACAAGTTTGCATTCCCACCAGCAGCGAATGAGTGTTTCCCTTTCCCCACAACCATTCCAGCATTTGGTATCATTTGTTTTCTTTATCATAACCAGTCTTACCAGGATAAGATGGAATCTTAAAATGGTTTCATTTTGTGTTTCCTTAATTATTAGTGATGTTGAACACATTTTAAGATGTTTGTCAGTCATCTTTACTTCATTTTTGAAGTCTCGTTTCAGCTCTACTTCGTCTTTGGAGTGGGTCATTTGATTTCTTGCTCCTTTGTTTTTTCAGTCATTTATGTACTATGGATGCTAATCCTCTGTCAGATATATCAATGAAGAATGTTTCCTCCCACTCTGTGGGTTTTCTCTTCACTTCTTTGATTGTTTCTTTCCCTATACAGAATCTTTTGTGTTTAATGCAGTCCCACTTCTCGATTGTTGACCTTATTTCTGTGCAGTTGTTGTCTGATTTAGAGTCTTTTCTTATGCCTATCTTGTAGATTACTGACAACTTTTTCTTCTATCATTTTCAGAGTTTCAGGTTTCACACTGATGTGTTTGATCCATTAAGATTTGATATTTTTACAGGGTGAAAGGTAGGGGTTTAGTTTGTTTTTTTTTTTCTTCTACAAGTGATGATCCAGTTTTGTCAGCACCATTTGCTGAAGATTCTGTCTTTCCTTCATTGAGTCATCTTGGCCCTTTTGTCATATACGAGGTGGCTGAAATGTCATATGCTCAAGTTTGGATCTTCATGTTTTTCCATTGATCTATGTGTCTGTTTTTGTGTCAATACCAAGCTGTTTTTATGACAATAGCCCTGTAATATAATTTAAAGTCTGGTACAGTAATCACCCCCTGACTTGCTCTTTTTGTTCAGTATTGCTTAGTCTATCTGGTGTCTTTTTTTCATATGGATTTTAAGATTTATTCTATTTCTGTGATGAAACTCATGAGGATTTTAATTGAAATTGCACTGAATCTGCATATTACTTTGGGTAGGATGGCCATTTTTCCCATATCAATTCTTCTGATCCATGAGCATGGGCCTTCCATCTTCTGTCATATTAAATCTCCTTCTTCAATTATTTAAAATTTTCATTGTATAGATGCTTAGTGTCTTTTGTCAGGATATTTACCTGATATATTTTATTTAATATTACTTTTTTGAGACTATTGTGAATGGAAAGGTCTCCCTGTATTCCTTCTCCAATTGCTTATTGTTTGTAGAAAGACAGGCTTCTGATTTTTTTATGTGAATTTTGTATCCAGCCACTTTACTAAAACTGCTAATCATGCCCAATAGTTTTCTGGTAGAGTTTTTTGTATCCCTTAGGTAAATTATCATGTCATCTGCAAAAAGGGATAGTTTGACCTCTTCTTTTTCAATTCATAGTCCTTTAATTTATTTTTCTTGTCTTATTGCTCTATCAAGTATTTCAAGGATTATATTCATTAAATAGGAGTGGAGATATGGGCAGCCTTTCTGGAATCCTTACTTTAAGGAGAATTTGTCTAATTTTTCCGCATTTAGAATGATGTTGACTGTGGTTTTTTAATATATGGCTTTAATGATGTTGATGAATGTTTCTTCCAATCCAATTCCCTCTAAAACATTTAACATGAAGGCATATTGAATTTTGTCAAACGTCTATTCCACATCAATTGTGATAACTATGCAGTTTTTGTCTTTTAGTCCTTTTATGTGCTTTATGACATTTATTGGTTTATGTATTTTCAGCCTTCTCTGCATCTGTGGTATAAATCCAAATTAGTCATGGTGAATGACAGTTTTATTGTGTGCCTCTATGTGGTTTGTAAGTATTTTGTTGAGAAATTTTACATCTATGTTCATTAATGAAATGTGTCTGTAGCTTCGTTTTTCAGTTGTATCTTTGCCTAATTTTGCTGTTCAAGTGATGCTGGCTTCATAGAAGGAAATTGAAAGATTTCCCTTTGCTTCTATCCTTTTGAGTAATTTTAGTAATTGTAGTCCTAAGTCCTCTTTAAATGTCTTAATAGAATTCTGCCATAAATCTGTCTCGGCCTGGGCTTCTTTCAGTTGGGAGATTTTGTATTAATATTTCAATTTCCTCATATGTTATGGATCTGTTTAAGCTGCCAATCTCTTCTTGGTTAACTTTTGTTGATTTCCATGATTTCAGATATTCATCACTTTCTCTTAGGTTTCAAATTTAACAAAGTATAGGTTTTTAAGTTATCTTAGTGTCTGGAACATTTTATCCTTTGTGATGTTTTTCTTTTCATCTCTAATTTTATTGATTTGGATTTGCTCTTTCCTTCTTTATGTTAACTGAGCTAGAATTATAGCTAACTTGCTAATCTTTTCAAAGAACCAGCTCTTGGATTCATTGATTCTTTGTATTGTTTTCTTTGTATTTCATTGGTCTCCACTCTGATTTTTTTTTCTTTTCACAAGAAAACAGAAACAATACAATATTACGATAACAAAACAAAGCAACAAGAACAAAAAGGGGGTCTGTGAATTTCCATTTCTTATTCTGGTGAAGTAAATAATCAATCTGTGGGGCTAAGTATGTACTTCTCCTTTTCTCCTTCTCTCTTTATTTTCTTTCTCCTTATCCTGCTCTTTCAGGACTACCAGAAGGATATGTGTTTACTGGCTAGCCCAGGAAGCTTCACTTTCTCAGCTGAGAAAGAATCTGGTCAATTTGGGGGGGGGTCCTCTGATTTTTATTATTTCTGCTTTGATATTTTTGTTATTTCTTCTTGTCAGTTGTATTTAGCATTCATTTGTTATTGTCTCTCAAGTGTTTTTAGTTGCAGTGTTAGGTCCTTTATTTGTGGTCTTTCTGTTTTTCAATGTAGGCACTTAGGACTGCTTTTAAAGTGTCCCATAGATTTTGTTTTGTTGTATTGTCTTTTTCACTTAGTTCCAGGAATACATTTATTTCCTTATTTCTCCCTTGAACCAATCATTAGTCAGGAGTGTGCTGTTTTGTCTCCATGAGTTCTTTTAGATAGTAGGGCTCCTTCTGGAATTGATATTAAGCTTTATTGCATTGTGGTCTGTTAGAATTCATAGAACTATTTCAATTTTTTTTTTGTATTTGTTGAGGTTAGTCTGTGTCCAAGAATATGGTCAATTTTGGAGAATGTTCCATAGGGTGCTGAATAGAAAGTGTATTCTTTGTTGTTTGGGTGGAGTATTTGGTAGATGTCTGTTAGGTCTATTTGGTGTATCACATTGTTCAGTTCAAATGTCTGTTTATTCTTTTACTCCACCCCCATGGTCCCCTGCATACCACTCCTACCTCTCCATGTAGTCAGAACCTCTCACTTTTGCTACCTCCCACATGGTAACATCTGTTTCCTAATATCCCATTCGTTTAGGCTTCCTTTCCCCTTACCTCTGTGTTTCTTTTCCATTTTTCTGGCTACGTCTCCTACATGAGGATATATATTCACATATAAGTGACTCATACTATAGACTATAAATGAGAGGGGACATACATGACTTGCTTTTCTGAGTTTTGTTACTTCACTTAATATAACAGTCTCTAGTTCAACCTATTTATCTTCAAATTTCATCTCCATTGTGTAAATGTCCATATTTTAATTATCCATTCATCATTTAAGGGACACTGAGCTTGTTTTCATTTCTTAGCTATGGTGAAATTAGCATAAAAATATGGATGTACAGGCATCTCTAAAGTAGGATTAGACCTTTGGATATATACCAAGAAGTGATATAACCAGATCATATAGAAGATACATTTTTAGTTTTTTGAGAGTTCTTCACATTGATTTCCATAGAGACTGCACAAGTTTGCATTCCCACCAGCAATGAATGAGCATTCCCCTTTCTCAATATCTTCACCACTGTTTGTTGGCTCTTATTCCCCTGATCTTAGCCAGTCTGATTGGGGAAATATTAAAGTGGTTTTTGTTTGCATTTCTCCAATTTTTGAGGTTGTCATCCCATTTTAAGGTGTTTTTGTGCCTATTTTATATCTTCATTTGAGAACTCAGTTTAGATCCTTAGCACATCCCTAACTGGATTGTTTATGTTCTTTATTTTGTTTTTAGTACTTTTTTATTCTGGATATTAATAATCTGTTAGATGTGGAGCAGGTGAAAATTTTCTCCCACTCATTAAGTTTCTTCTTCACTTCCTTGGTTGTTTCTTTTGCTGTACATAATCTTTTAAATTTAATGAGGTGTGGCTTGTAGATTGTTGACCTTACTGTCTGAACAACTGATGTTCAATTTTGAAAGTCCTTTCCTACACCTATGTAATGTAGGGTACTGTTTATTATTTCTTCTAGCAGTTTCAGAGTTTCAGGTTTTATACTGAGGCCTTTGATATTTTTGGAGTTGTCTTTTGAGTAAGGTGAAAGATAAGAGTTAATTTTCATTCTACAGATGGAGATCCACTCTTACTAGGATCATTTATTGAAGATGTTGTTTTTCCTCCATTGTGTGTTCTTGGCAATTTTCTGTGATATCACGTGGCTGTAATTTCATGAACTCATTCAAATTTTGTTCTATTTCTTAATATTTATCTCCATGTCAATTTTAGTGCCAGTAAAATGCTCTTTCTGCAGCCTTTCTATGTTCTTCCCTTTGACCAGAACTTGAAGTTTCCTGGGACTGCAAGTGCCCTGGGCTTGCTCCAGCTGGTCCATGACCCAGGGTCTTAGCCCTGGAAGGGAGGAGGAGGGAGAAGTCCTGCAAGCCAGGATAAAGGGGGAAAAGAAAGAAAGTAAAGGACAGACTTAAGAATGAGGCTGGGAGAAATTCCTAACCCATGAGTCTCCAGAAGACAGTTGTATTATACACAACTATAGAGTGGAATCAAGGCTCAGATTTCATCAAATTCCGCCATGCTGTTTTGGGTGACTATATATGATTAACTTGGGAAGCAAACTTAATTTTTATGTTAAATCATCTTAAAGAGAATGCTACAAGGTGATACTGTACAACAGAGAAACTATAGAGAACATTCGTATGTGCCAATCCCAAAGTTATTGCTCTACAAATTTTATGTAAAACAAATGTGGACAACAGCGATTTATATCTCCATTTAACTCAGATGCATTACCGTTTTTATCAGAGCCTATAAACCAATGTTGTTTAATATACACATATTTACTTTTACTAAGTCCTAAAACACCATGTATCCTGTAGACAGTGTCTAGGCAAAACTGGGTACTTATTGAACTCACATCAATTAAATATGCATTAATCGAATATACACCCGTGTCCCTCTCCCACCCCTTACATCTTCTACAGGTTAGGAGATGTTATAAGCCACAGTAAGACCCTGTCATATTTAACAGGGAAGAAATGTAATTCATGGATCAACATATCATCTAAACATATGTGTCTATACCAAAGTAACCTACCATAACTATTAGTGCTGTTTAAATACCTATATATCTAATTGCTTGTGCTTCATTAGTAGGAGTGAAAGGTTATTCCTGGACAAACTGTCAACCCATGAAAGGAAACAGCCAGAATTGACCAGAGTCTAAGACAACAGCTCCAGAGAGAGTGGACTGTTTTGCTTCTCATTCACCTGTGCCCATTTTCTAAGCCTAGGGAATAATCTGCGGAAGAGGGGGCGTGGTAGAATGTCAGGGCTGCGATTGGGGTGAATGGTGAAACTACAGCAATGTAGTCTGGACACTCATTTGATCAACTTGATTGAACATACAACCCCTCACCCCCCGCTGGAAGGTGGGGCTGTGGGGGTTTGGGCACAACAGCCTGCAAATTGGTTTTACATGAAGGATCCTTGTACTCATGGATTATCACTTATAGCTAAAAAAAAGAAAACAAAACAAAACAAAGCAAAAAAGCAGAGAAATATGCAGGACAGTTATGGCAGAATGCATGATCTGGGTTGGGGTGGGGGTGGGGGGGAAGGGAAAGGGAAAGGTAAATATGCCTGAACTGAATTGGAAAATGATGTATGAAATGCAGAAAGCATCAATAAAAAATGTTAAAAAAAATAATAATTTGCTTATGCAAAAACATTGAAGAAAACTAATGAATTACCTTGTGTTTAAAATATTTTCCTGGATTGCTATAATTACAATTCAGAGAAAATAAATGTTAAAGATAAAATATTCCCCTCAGTCTTCAGTTTAGTATTAAATCATTGTTTTTTCTAAATCTGTGGTCTGAGATAAGTTAATTAGCCTTTTTGAAGCAGAGATACATTTTTAAAGATCTAATGCACATTAGGCTGCCAATAAATATTTTTTACATTAAAAAAAAAGACAACTTTTTTCCTCCCCCCAAGGCATAGACATGTAAGTGACATTTGTCCTTTTAAAAGCAACAGTTGTCCTTCCTCCAAGACATGCATGAAAGCAAGTTTTTCCTCCCACCAGGACAGAAATACGGAAGTAATATTTTTCTTTCTAAAAGCAACATTCTCCTCCCCTCAAGACATACAGGTATTATTTTATTCCCCTCTAACATAGATGGAGATTTTAGTTGTGCCCTCAAAGTCATAAATTTGGCAGGAAGGGCCTGTACATATAACTATGTTGATGGAATGAAGTCCAGGCTATGATAGTTTACCACTATCCTTTTGTCCTCTGGCAGGTTTTTTTCTTTAGTGAGCAGCTACTAGGCTTTGGAGACGAAGGGGGGAGGGATGGATGGAAAGCAGAGTAATCCATTCTTTTGTTGAACTTCGCACCTTGGGCCTTGCATTGTGTCCCAGCCTTTCTCTGCAAGAGGTTGGAAGCTCAGCTCCAAGTCTTTTATCAAAGGGCAGAAGGTGGAGGCCTTGTGGAGGCTGTGCATGAGCCTAGAGATAGAGTGCAACAGCGGCCCAGTAGGTTGCCTCAGGCTGAGCTGCAGTTTAGGCCTTCCAAGAGGCATTTTCTATAATGTTACTGATGAAATGTGAATAGTAAAAGCATAGGCACTTAAGTAAACGTTAATTATTATACCAGGTTGTGCTGTGGGCATGGCACAGGTGGTTAGATATACCATTATCCTTTACATTACTGTTTTTTTTTTTTTGTAGAAATTACATCCCTTATAATAAGTACATTTTAGTAGATAAAAGGATGAAGGCCAATCTAAGTGTTTTTAAGAATAAGATATTTTAGTCCTTTAACATTAAGGTTTAAAAAACAAAATAATGTACCAGTTTAGTACTTGGGGTTTTTACCCATGAACTTTTAATATTTTTGTAGCCTTGATAGATCTATTTGGCCTGATTTGGGGCTGTGATAAAAGACAGCTGTTTATTTTTTACTGATACAATTAGCTGTTGGGAGAGTATAATACTTGGCTTTGACATGTTTTTAATAGATATTTTTTGAGAAATAAAGAATCCCTCCAAGAGATCTTATGTCTCTTAATGTAAGGAAGAAGTCAGGCTATAATTTAGAAGGCATTATATTAATTTTCACTTTTTATTTTAGGAGAATGGAAAAGACTGTTACATTATTAGAAAGACAATAGTACTACACACCCATACAGGAGCCAAGGTTTTGAGGTCCATTGTTGATTAAGAGGTGAAATCCAGTCTTTTAAGTTTAAGCTATCTTGTAGATAAAAAGGGGATGTTACAGATAACATCACAGAAGACACTGGGAACACTGGTATACATCAATGTTAAGGCTGTCACCTGGAAATTTAGTATGAATTAGGAGTAAAATAATAATAACTTGTATTTCCAATAAATTAAGTGTGATCAATCTTTTATGTTGTTAGAGTTTGACCAATTGTTAAATAACATAAGTAATTTAGCTTTACCATCATATACTGTGTAAATAAATTTTGGATAAAAGTAAACATAAGTTAGACATACCTTGACTAAATATACATTGTGATCCTTAAGTTACTTGATTAAGATTTGTTTCTGAAGAAATAAAGTTTATGTATATGATTTTAACTTTTGTTTATTACATCCCCTAGATACATCACTGTAAGGTATAAAATATAGAGTGGGTTTTGCAGATCCATTTTGGGTGTTGATGAATCATAACCAGTAGATGACAGTATATACCCAATTAAATTCTGAATTATCACGTGTAAATTTGTACTTACCCTTAATAAATTAATTTATTTATTTGTTGTTTAAATATATTCACAGAACTGAGTTAGGGAGAAAAAAGGATAATATTAGTCTTAGAATCTCTGAATCCTCCAAAAATATTTATAAAACTGTGTCTTACTCGAGAAACCTGGTGCTGAAAGAGACAACCTGACAGGGGCAGGTGCCTGAGAACCATAAAAGTGTGCCTCACTCAAGAGGCACAGGTAGCTTAGAGGTAGCCCAACACAGGCAGATGTCCAAGACCTATAGAGCATACATGTTTCTTTCTTGTCTTATGAAAGGCTGTTTTCCATGTTGAGGTACCAGTTGTAGCCTTTTGATGTTCTTCCTCCCTTTTACCAGAGCCTGCAGTTTCCTGGGAATGCAAGTGCCCTGGGCTTGTCTGCCCTGGAAGGGAAGGGGAAGGAGAGGTATTGAAAGACTGGAGAAAGGGGGAATAGAAAGAAAGGAAAGAATAAAGAAAGAATGGAACAAAGAAAGGAAGGACTCGAGAATAAGGCTGGGAGAAATTCCACAGAGGAATAACAACTTCATTTTTACAATCCGAGGTATTTATACTGGACCTTATGAGGTGAGACTAGAGGTTAGGGCATACAGGAATTTACACTATATACTCCACATCACTACAGGAATGTGACAATGTTTTTCCCAAAGCATCAAAGACAGTGGTGACAGGCAGATTCCAAAAGCAAGCAGGAAATAAGCAGGACTCCAGCCTGAGGGCTGGGGCTTGCCAGCTGATTTCTTAAGTGCATCTGCCAAATGGAATCCCCACACTCTTTTATGACTATAGCTCTGCCATATAATTAGAGATGATGTCACATTTCCCACAACATTGCTCTCTTCCCCAAGTTTACTTTGGATATTTGGGGTCCATTTATATGTGTTACTACATTTATTGTCTTATGTTCATTGAATCCTTTCTGTCTCTCCAGAGTAAAGTTGACTTGATCATGGTGAATGATTTTATTTATTTATTTATTTATTTTTGATGTGTGTCTGTATGTGAGTTGCATTTTTTTGAAAATCTTTGCATCTACATTCCCTAAGGATATTGCCCTATAGTCTTAGTTTTTCTTGTGTCTTTACCTGATTTTTGGCCTTATAGTGCTACTGAATCCATAGAAGGGGTTTGCGAGCTATCCTTCTATTTCTATCTTTTTGACTAATTAAGAATTAATTGTTCTATTTCTTTGTGAATGTCCAAGAGAATTCTGCCATGAATTCATCTAGGCTTGGGAATTTGTTACAAAAGTGGTTTTGTATTACTCTTGATTTCTTTATTTTTTATGAGACTGTTTACGCCTCAAAACCTTGGTTCCTGTATGGGTGTGTAGTACTATTGTCTTTCTTTTTGTAGCCTTGATAGATCTATTTGGCCTGATTTGGGGCTGTGATAAAAGACAGCTGTTTATTTTTTACTGATACAATTAGCTGTTGGGAGAGTATAATACTTGGCTTTGACATGTTTTTAATAGATATCTTTTGAGAAATAAAGAATCCCTCCAAGAGATCTTATGTCTCTTAATGTAAGGAAGAAGTCAGGCTATAATTTAGAAGGCATTATATTAATTTTCACTTTTTATTTTAGGAGAATGGAAAAGACTGTTACATTATTTGAAAAAAAAATTTAAGAGGCGTGCCAAAAGTAAACTTAATTTAATTTTTGTTTGTGCGCAACATAGAATAAAACAAGTTTGAAGTGGCCACTTTGTTTTCACCAAAAACACAGAACATGGACATATGACAGTTACAAAGACACATTGAAGAATGGTTATGACAAACAACTATAACACACAGACAGGTTTGGACAGACACATGACCTAACTGTATCCATTAACTCTGGACAGTGGGAAAATCCCCTTTTATCTAAAGTTGCCCTTCCTTGTCCAGGGCTGTAGACAGTTATCACATTTACAAAGAATCACTTAGAGTTTAAGACATTTGCTTAGGTGGAAAATAGACTGTATGTCCTACTGTTCTTTGCAGCACAGCCTGTTCTTGTACACCTGTGAAGGATGGTGGACTGGGTAAGCAGGAAAATCTGGTGACTTGTGCATATTACCTGTTAATTTAATGAGAATAAATTTAGTTAGTGGAAAAATCAAAAGATCCCAGCCAAGGGAAAGATTATTTCCTGAGAGAAATGCTGGATGCTAGTGAGGCAGGGTGTGGTCAGCAGACCTTCTTAATCTCAGACACAGGGGCTTGTATCCTGAAGCAGACAAAATGGATTTCTGAATAAAATGGGGTTTATAAGGAAAAACAATGAAATGGAAAATGTCAAAATCTGAAATAATCCCTTAAAATTTAGGCAAAAGTTTTGTAAATGAAATATAAAAAATCAAAATTGTGAAAGGATCAGAATAAGACATTAAATAAATTGCAAGAGAATTAGAATATAGAAATATAGCATTAGCTATTACAAGGTCTGATGTAAATTCAGGCTTCCCGCCACGTGGTCTTGTTGTGGTTCAGCAGAAATGGGGCAGCTGTGTGGCAGATTGGGGAGAGGAGAGAGATGTACAAAGGAAGTAAAGATTTTTAGCCTCAGAAGATAGGGGAACAGCGTGGAGGACGAGATCTCTAATGGGAAGCGGTGTGGAGGCATACAACCTCTAAAGGGGCTGGTCAGAGACTCCAGGTCTGGAGTTTCTCTGAAGCAGAATAGGAGGCTAAAATGAAGGAATTGGAGGGTAGATAGGCAGAGAGAAGGAGGGAGAAGGAAGACGGAGGGAAGTAGGAGAGAGTACTGCCTTTGCACGGGAACCCATTTCAAGCCTCTGGATTCAAAACAATGAGGGACTAATGTCAGGTTGTGAGATCCAGAAGCCCATTGGAATGCAGAGACACCTAAGACCAGAGGTCCAAGAACCTGCTCTACCAGGCATAGCCTTTGGCTATGCTAAAGCAGGCCACCACTGATTACTCAGGAATCTTCCACCTCACTCTTAGCTCTTCTGGAAGCCAGATTCCAGATTCCGACCCACCCCACTCACTGAATCCCACTCCCACCTTCTTCCTTAAATTCCCAAGCCGAATGCCATTTTGTGCTTGGCTCTTTCTTTCCCTGATCCTAGCCCTGGCTATCCTGAATTAAACTTTGCTCTGAAGAACTTGACCTCGTGGCCTTTCATTCCGGGAGGGAGCGCGGCATAACCTTACAACTAGAGCTTGTTTTGCATGTGAAAATAAGTTTTATTGCATTGTGGTCTGATAGAATGCATGCAATTATTTTAATTTTTGTATTTTTTGAAGTTTGCTTTGTGACCCAGAATGTGGTAAATTTCAGAGAAATTTTCATGAGCTGCTAAGCAGAAAGTTTATTCTTTGATGCTTGGCTAGAATATTCTGTTGATATCTGTTAAGTGTCTTTGATGTAAGATGTCATTTTATTAAAATATCTATCTGTTTATTATTTTTCCAGCTGTCCAGCATATTGAAGATAGTGGCATGTTGAAGACACATTATTATTGAGTTGGGATAAACCTGTACTTTATGGTCATTAAGTATTCCTTTTATGAACTTGTGTGAACCAGAGTTTGGTGCATATATGTTAACCATTGTAATATCTTCCTGAAATCCTGTTCCTTTGACTACAATGAAGTGACCTTTTTATCTCTTCTTTTTGTTTTAATTTGAAGTCCATTTTGTCAGATATTAGAATTATAATACCTGCTTGCTTCTTAGAAAAAATATTTTTGTAATTTTTTTTTTTTTGGCCTTCCTTACTCCCTAGGATATTGCCTAGCCTTGCATGTGAGCTTTGAATGTCCTTAAAGACAAAAAAAAAATGGTTTTTCTTTTTTTCCTCTTTGTTCTTTTTGAACAGGGTCTCCCTGTAGCCCCAGCTGGCATGGAACTCACTCTGCAGACCAGGCTGGACATGAACTCACAGAGATCCACCTGTAAAGTCATGTGCTGGTGCTGAGAGATGGCCTAGCAGTTAGAATGCCAACTGCTTTTGCAGAGGACCCAGGTTCGATCCCCAGCACCCACATGGTGGCTGAGTACCATCTTTAACTCCAGTTCTAGGGGAATCAGACACCCTCTTCTGACCTCCACGACATGGGTGCACAAAACTACATGCAGACAGTACATTCATACACATACAAAAATAAATAAATAAAAAATAAATTTAAAAAAGGTGTGTGCCACCACACCCAGCTTAGTTTTTATTTCTTAATACATTCAATCAGCCCCTGTGTGCTTGACAGGGTAGTTTACGCCAGTGATATTTAAAGTTGTTATTGAAAGTTATATATTAGTTACTTTCATTTTATCTTGTTTATATTCTTTACCTTATTTTGTGTTTCCATTATTATACCATTCTTTTTATTCAGTAAGCTTTGGGTACACTCATTTCCATCATTTGTATTTCCACAAATATTCTTTGTAAAGCTCCTTTGGAAGACATGAATACTTTCAGCTTATTTTTGTTGTAGGAAATTTCTCATTCCATTTTGACTATGATACATATTTTTACTGGATAAAATACTCAGACTTTGCATCCATGTTTATTTATCTAAGAATACTTTGGTTCCAGATTTTCTCGCCTTCATAGTACATTGAAAAGTCAGCTGAAATTCTGGTATATTTTATTTTATATGTATTTTTTTTCTCTCTAGCAGCTTTCAGGACCCTCTCTTTGTTGTATACATTTAATGATTTTAGTATGATATGCCACAGGGAGTTTCTTTTCTGGCCCTAAGTGGTGTTCTATGTGCATCTTCAATCTATATAGCTATGTTTTTCTTAATTTAGGACATTTTTTTCTATAATCCTATTGAATATCTGGCCATTCCCCTGAAATTTTTCTCCTTTCATATTCTTATGATGTGTAGATTTAAATTTTCATTGCTCCATATTGTATTCATGTGTTAGTTTTATTTTTTGTTGTTGTTGTTGTTGCTTCTGTTGTTTTGTTTTGTTTTGTTTTGTTTTAATTTTATGTAGTCTTTCCTCAAAGAGTCCAGGTCTTCAACTTTGTCTTCTGGTCTTGTTACTCTCTTTGCAGTTTTACTTATTCTGTTTGTGAGGTTTCTCTTGTTGTTTCCAGTTCATTTATTGGGTTTTTCTAATGTATCTTTCATTTTGGTTTGGGTTTACTTCAGTATTTCTATCTCTTTTGTGTATTCACTTTCCACGTCATGAATTAGTTTTTGTTAATTCATTCAGCCACATATTTGTATATTTTTGATCTCCCATTATAAGTTTATGCCTATTCTCTGTGAGGTATTTGAGTTGTCTATGTTTTCTTTGTGTTCTTTAATCATCTTAATGATCATTCTTTTAAACTCTTCATCAATAGGTTCCTCAGTGTTATTGTTGTTGTATTATCGTGACTTAGGAAAGATGGATTTTGATTAGGACATTTTTTCTTCATTTTTCATATTATTTGTAGATTTTTTTTATTTTTGCCATTTGAGCATGTGGATGGTTTTGTTGGCTGTTTATCTAACAGGAAGTTTTGCTCTGTCTTTGTTAGGCATGGGCTAGTTTAAGATGCTTTCAAGCAGTCTCTAAAGTTCTGGGCCTCTACTATATGCCACAGAAGCTTATTATTGCAGCAGTGGGAGGGGCTGCATGTGGTCCCAATGTAGCACAATTTGGAGAGCTCACAATCACAGAAAGCTCAGAGGGTAGTCCAGAGATCTTGGGCACTAAGGGAAATAGTGGGCCTTTGCCCAAGGCTAGAAGGGGTGTAGAGTCAGAGGAATTAGAGTTTCTCAGGCTATAGGGGACTCAAGATGCAGTGGGAAGGATCAGAATTTCCAGGGAATAGGATGGGTCTTGGAAATCCAAGGCAATTTGGGGATTGGGACAGCCAGGGTAAAAGGCTTGTCTCAGGAGTCCAAATGCAAAGTGGTTATGAGTATGGGCTGAGAAGGCTCTAACAAATTAGACTGAAAAATTGAACTGCTTTAAGTGTAGGGGATCTGATGCACTTGTTGGGTCTGGATTAAATGGGCCTGTGATCAAGGCTAGAATGGGAACAGGGTATGAGGTCTGGAGAAATTAGAGCTGCTCAAACTCTAAGCACAGTCTATTTTTTCTACAAGATTGAGGGGCCCTTATCAGCAGGTCTTAAGTAAACAAGTCAATGGCTAAAGGCAGTGAGGTAGGCATGGCCAGGCCTGTTTTGAAACCTCTCTGATTGGTTCTAGCTATTTGATCTTTAAGATGATTGGCTGCCCATTTCGTGCTGTGGGCATTCCCTTGTGTTTTTTATCATTATAAGCTGCTGTAGACTTGCAATAAACAAGATCAGGCTGTGACTGACTCCCCATCTGTCTGAGTGTCTCTGCAACATGGGAGGCTGCTAGGTGGGGCAGACTGTGCACCTGTCTTTCACCTTCATTCTGGCACCCAACATGGGGCCCAAAGGAAGCAGACACCAAGTACAGGAAGGGGTCAATGGAGGATTCCAAGGCAGTTGAGACCCAAAAAGATGGGTAAAGCAACTTCCAAGAGGGACCCAGCACTACAGGTGCTGCACTTTATGTTGATTAGCTGCGGGTTGGAGCTCACTGACTCCAATGCAGCGAAGGTATTGAAAACAGTCTTGCTCCTAGCCCCATGGGTAGGAGGCACTAACCTTTTTAAAGTTGACACATGGGTAAGAGTTTAGGGCCTGGCATGCCAGAGGGAGATTCATATGGGGATTAACCCCCCACTGGGGTTTTACCCTACCATGGCTGCCCTTAAAGCCTGCTTCTCAGTGGATGGGGATGGCCTGGCAGAAGGGAGGAGATGGAAGATGTACAACCCCCCTGAGCCCACCCATGCTCTGGCAGAATCTTTCCCCAATTTTGATAATTGGGAAAGATCCTTGAGGAGCGACAGCCTCCCCCTTCCCAGCCATCACCTGTCTCCAATATCTGGCAGGGACCTTCTCACACCCTTGCAACAACCCCGAGTTCCCCGAGTGTCAGGGGAACCCGAAAGTGTACCCTGAAGGCATTGATCGCTACTCCTCCCTCCTCCAGGAGGCCAGATTAGGGCCCCAGTCATATTGGGACTTGTATTGGGACAAGCCCCCCAGAGGGGGGATTACACAGGTATTTCCTGTCAATGTTAATACTGGAGGCAATCAGCCAGCAGCCTGGTACCCCTGAGAGGCTGGGGAATTGAAAGACCTGAGAAAGGTGGTAGTGGAAGATGGCCCTAATTCCCCTTTGATAGAGACAGTCTTGGGTGGATTGGTTCATAGAGACCTAGTTACTAAAGATTGGATGGAACTGGCCAAGGCAGTCCTCGTGCCCCTGATGATATTAAATGGACTGCCTTCTTCAACGAGGAGTGCCACACGCAGGCAGAGAGGATCCAGGCAGCCAAGGCTCAGGTGGACATCACTCTGGGAATGCTCTTTGGTAGTGATGACCGATATGCCACCGGGGTTCAACAGGCCACCTTGCCTGCCCCCTATCAGGACCAAGTGAGAGTGGTGGGGAGGGCAGCTTGGTGAGGGCTACAGGAGGGGCCCAATGAATCCCCACTCTCAGGAATGATGCAGAGCCCCCAGGAGTCCTTACCCGAATTCAACCATCGGGTGGACTCCAGCCTTAGAGGAAAACTCCCTCCAAGGGACCTTAGGGATCACTTCATTAAGGTATTGGTCTGGGAGGGGATGAATGGGGACTGCCAACTGGCATGTGCAGGAATGAGGGAATGGACCCTATAGACCTGGGTCATCGCATGCAAAGATTTTGGCACCCGGGCTCATAAAACACAGGCCCTGGCTACTTCCATGGCTTCTCTTCAGGTTGCTCAGGCACAGGTTGATGCCCCTGGAGTGGGAAAGGGCGTGTGCTTTGTGTGTGGAAAAGTAGGCCATTTCAAAACAGAATGTCATCTGGGAGTGGTGGCACACACCTTTAATCCTAGCACTTGGGAGGCAGAGGCAGGTGGATCTTTGTGAGTTCAAGGCCAGCCTGATCTACAGAGTGAGTTCCAGGACAGCTGGGACTACAGGGAGAACCTGTCACACACAAAAAAAGAGAATGCCCTCAGCAGGAGTGGTGTGAGGGATGGGGTGGGGGAGGAAAATAGGGTGCAACCCATAGCCCCTCCCTGAACACCCTGTCCCCAGTGTAAAAAGGGATACCACTGGCAAACAGAGTGTAGTTCAAAATTTGACCTAGAAGGAAACCTGTTAAACCAGATCAGAGGCAGTCCCCAGCCCTGTCACCAAAAGGTAACAGAGGGCGCCACTTCATGGCCCCCCACCTGGTAGGGTCTCAGCACACTGGATGGTGCCTATAGTGTGGGGCGTGTGGCCCAAGATGGACATCATGATTCAGAGTAAGCACTTTTGCTGCTTGATTGACACCAGGGCGGATGGGACAGTTCTCAGAAAGGAGGAAGTTCCCCCCTTGTGGGCCTTGGTGCAGGGGCCAGAAGTCTCAGGGGTGGGCAGAAATACCAATTCCCAAGGTACTAGGGACTGGTTCCATTGGGAAGATGCTGATGGGGTCCATGGGGAGGTGTGCCTTCTCGTGGTGCAAGGGCTGGCCACAAATCTTTTGGGTCAGGACATCCTGGGGGATGTGAAAGCATTTCTCACCAAAGACCATTGGGATTTCTAAAACGAGGTTTTGGATTTGGAAGACGTTTAACGTTTTGTAATTATTTGAAATAGTCATGATTGAGGACCCAGCCTGCTGATCATTGTGACCCCCTCGGGAATTATTGGGGGGACCCAAACAAAATCCCCCAGACGCACCCCCAATTCTAACGGCCACTGCTCCTTCCATGATTGCTATAAAATGGATCCCAGGACCTCCGGTCTGGGTGGAGCAGTGGTCTCTCTCAACTCATAAGGTCAGGGCACTTGAAAATCTTGTAGAAGACCAACTCCAGCTGGGGGCTTATCTGACCTTCCAACTCCCCATGGAACTCCCCCATTTTTGTTAGGTTCCCCCATTTTTGTTATCAAAAAAGCCTCTTGGGCATGGAGAATGCTCCAAGGCTTGAGGAGGGTTAATGCTTGGATAATATGGTGGGGAGCCCCCCCGCGTGGGCTTCCTTGGATGCCAGCCATCCCTTTGGGGCTGCACCTTAATGTGGTAGACCTGAAGGATTGCTTTTTCTCCATTCCCCTCCACCCTGCAGACTATGAGAAGTTCACTTTCTCTGTTCCCTCTACAAATTTTTCCCTACTGGTTGCCCAGTATGAGTGGATAGTTTTACCCCAGGGAATGGCCAATATTCCAGCATTTTGTCAACAATATGTAAAGACTTAACTCTCCCCTGTCTGGACTGACCCAGAGGTGATATTATATATTTACATGGATGACATCATCCTGGGGGCCCCCTTAGAGGAAAACTGAATCAGCTTTGGGCACTGACACGTTGCTGCCTAGACAGGGGAGGCCTCTCCATTCCACTGGATAAGATCCAGGATGTTCCCCCATTTAAAATACTGGGTGCCCAACTCAGTCTAGAATGTGCCTCCCCACTCAAGCCCCAATAGGCTATCCCCAACCCTCTCTCTCTATTAGAATTACAAAAGGTATTGGAAGAAATTAATTGGCTTCAGCCATGGCTTCCTGTCAGCAATGAGTCCCTTACCCCTCTCTTTGCCCTCCTGTGGGATGGGATCTGATTGATCAGATCCACTTGGTCACATCACACCTCCAGATTTTGCACCAGGTACAAAAAGCTATTTACCAAACCTCTCTACCCAGATACAAGCGCAAAGACCCCTTAGAACTCTGAATCATACCTGTGGACCAACTAGTCTTGGATACCTTGGTGCAGTACCAGCAGCCCATCCTTTGGCTCCATCCAGCCCTTGGGAGAGCACCTCAGGCTTATACCCCATTGGATTAACAGACATGGTGCAAAAAGGTAGGGAGTCTGCTCTTCGCCATTTTGGCAAGGATCCCATTAAGATTATCACCCTATATAGATTAAAATACTTCATCTGGAAAGAAATCAACAATCCTCGCCTGGCCATAGCCATGGAGGGCTTTCAAGGACAGCTGGATTGCCACTTTTGCCCCCACCAGTGGGTCTTGGCTTTCCTTCACCTCAAGTGGTGGGGGCCGTGTCTTTTCCTCAAGGATCCAATACCCAATGCCCCCAACGTATTAAGTTGGAGGACGACTGGGTGCTGTGGTGGTCATTTACTGCCCGGGCTTGGCCACCCCTGAACAATTTCTATATCCATTTCAAGGCTCTGCTCACACTGCTTATGGAGCATTGTGACCCCCCTCTTCCTTCACCATCTGAGGGGACACTAAACCCTCCCAGGTGCGTTAACTCAGGGCAATGCACTAACCACCAAATTGCGTCAGGCACAACGCAAGTCGCCACCCTCCAGCAGGCCCAATGGTTCCATAGCCTCACTCGCAATAATTGGAGGGGGCTCAGGGCTCACTTCCCTCAGGTGCCTGTAGGGGGCCTGAAAAGATCATATGAATATGTAAGTCCTGTCAACCATTCCTACAAGTCCCACTGCTACAACCAGCGGGGGTTAATCCCCTAGGCTTAAAAACCAATTCTCTCTGGCAGACAGATATCACCCATTTCTCACCTTTTGGGAGACATAAGTATGTCTTTGTCTCAGTTGACTCCTACTCCTATGCGTGCTGGGCCACCACCCATACTGGAGAAAAAAACTAAGCATGCCAAGTCCCATTATCTCCAAACATTTGCCATACTGAGGTTCCCTTGAAAGATAAAAACAGATAATGGCCCCTGTTTTGCTAGTGAAACCCTGGGTACATTTTTTGAGACAGGGAACATTGTTTTCTCCACTGGTATTCCCTATAATCCACAGGGACAAGCCATTGTGGAAAGAACTCACCAGGACCTAAAGAGTCAGTTAAAAAAACAAAAAGGGGATCACAGAGCGCCCATGTACAACTGTGCCAAGCCCTAGTGACTCTAAATATTTTTTAATTTGCAAAAGGGAGTATCTGAAAATAGATTCTCTAAACATCAGGGTGCATTAATACCCCAACCCCTGGTCCTGGTGAGGTGGAAAGAACCACTCACAGGGCAATGGAAAGGGCCTGACCCACTCCTAACTCTAGGCAGGGGCTTTGGATATGTTTTCCCCCAGATGGGTCCTAATCCCATTTGGATCCCTGCTAGAAATCTCAAATTTCTCCCTCAAGGGGAAGAGAATGATGGGGTCACACAAAATGACCAGCCAACAAAGGAGACGTATATGGCGGCTGACTCATAAAATGCAATGCCTCCTTACTAATACATGAAAGAGAGGCAAAGGAAAAAAGAAACACAGAGCAACTCCCAAGAACCGAGTCAGCCCACAAACTAAAACAACAAATTGTTGGGCAGATGGAAATTGATCTGATTCACCCCTGGTCCACAGATAAGGTTATCCATGAGACCAGTATCCTCTCTCTTCTCTCCCTCTCTCTTCACTACTCCCTAGAGACACCAGGAGATATGACCATGACAATCCTACACTGGCTCTCCTGCTGGACTATGAATACCTAGGCAGTATCCAACCCACATGAGCCTTGGAACATCACCTGGCAGATTATCACTCACAGCTCTCTCCAGGTGGTGTCATAGGTCAGGGGATCTCATCTATGTGGGACCTGATGGCCTACCCTGAAGGTCAATTTCTGCACCCTGTTTCGACAAGATCCAAGGCATGAGGGCTGTATAGGGATACCTGGCTGTGGGACCCAAAAATCCATAAATGGACTATAGGGGACATGTTTCTATGTGTGCCCTGCCCCCACATCAAAAAAGCTTGCTGGGGTGTGCGGGGATGGACAGGACTTTTGCTGTAAAGCTTGGGGATATGAAGAGACTGGAACTTGCTACTGGATTAACCAAAACTCCCCAAAGGGCCTAATTAAGGTCAAGAGGGGACAATCTGGCAAATGTATGTGCAAGTCACCTGGCCTTTGTAACCCTCTTGAGATTAGCTTTCAACAAACTGGATTTACTGCCTTGCGGGGGACTATTGATGAAGACCTAAAGGAGATATAAAAATATATCTCCCTTTTAGAGAAGTCTCATAGCTCACTCTCCGAGTTAGTTTTGCAAAACAGGAGAGGACTAGATCTACTGTTCCTACAAAGGGGGCTCTGTGTTGCCTCGGGGGAGGAATGCTGCTTCTATGCTGATCACAAAGGAGTAGTACGAGACTCTATGGTTATAGTTAGGGAAAGATTGGCAAAGAGGGAGAGGGATCTGATACAGAATCAGGGTTGGTTTGAATCCTGGTACCAACAGTCCCCTTGGTTGACTACCTGGTTTCTACACTCATGGGATGTCTTGTTACTCTCCTGCTCCTCCCCACCTTTGGACAGTGCATCATTAATCGTGTTGTAGCGTTTGTTGAAGGCCAGGTAGAAAAGGTTCAACTTACGACCCTTTACCTTTTGTTACCGACTGCTACTGGCAGCTGAAACCAGCCAGCCCTTCGGGGGTCGTGGATTTCTGGGAGAGTCCCCTTGGCAGGAAAACACAGGGAAGTTGACAGCGTGCAGAAATGAGAAACTAAGAGAAGTTTTCCAAATCTGCAGCAACTTTATTGAACAGGGGCAGTGCTTATATAGCAGTCTTGGGGAAGGGCAGAACAAAGGATTTGGTGAAGCTTTACAATTACATATGTTACTAATAGGTCAAAACTCATACATTAACCAGAACTCATTATCTATTTCATGATTGACGAGATACGGGGCACACAGAGCAGGAAACTAAAACATTACAAAGTTTAGTCAGGAAATGAATTTTCTTTGAAGTAAAATGGTAGAAATCTTAAGATAACCTTTACCAAGGAAATAACATTTAAGAAAAAAGGAGCATCAATAGTTTTTAACATGATCAATTAGTTTTTACTTGTTAGCTCTTAATTACAAGTCATAATTGAAAAGTTACAGGACACTGAGTAGTAATTGCTATGTCACAGTAGAAGTTTCTTGGCAGTAGATATTGGCCTTATATCTCTATCCTAAATCTAGAGTAAATATATCTTAATATCCTAAGGTTAATAGTTTCTTTTAAGTTTTTATTAAAGTAAAGACCTTATTCCTATAGCATCCTAAACTACTTATTAGTTTTTTCTAACTCTATCTGCTAATCTAAAGTTTAAATCTTTACTGAGAACTAAGAGCCGTTCCACTGCTTGATTCAGCTAACAGTTTTGTTTTTGTAAGACAATTGGCTGGTGTAAAGTAATTTATCTTTTGTCTAACTTTGCTGGGAGTGTCAGGACTCAGGCATTCAGTGGCTGCATAGAACTAGGAAAACTGTTTAACCTGTTCCTTTACTTAAATAGGGAAATGGGATTGAAGAGTCTTTTTATTTTAATTGTTAAAGAGGAGTTTTTACTTTATTTTAAATGGAATGATATATCTTGTTTTTATTACACATATCACTGGAACTTGTTTTTCTTTAGAGACAGTCATAGAGCCATTACCACTATATAATTGTTCTGTTTTCCAATTTGTCACAGGTCTTTGCATTGTAATGTATATTGTGAGAGAAGTCTATTTTTAAGTCTATTTCTGACTCAAGACTTACAGACCATTCTTGCTGCCAGGAAAAAGCCCTGTGCCCAAGAGAGGCATTTTAATTGCCAGTTACTGGCACATTAAAATAGTTTGTTTTGTATCTGTAAGCTGGCCTTAAGAAAAGATCTTTTTGTGCTCAGTGTTATGCTAAGTCCAACACCAGAGAAACGTAATATCCTAGGAAAGCATCTCAATCTCGGGGGTGATCTTAGCCAGGTATTCTGCCAGGGACCTCCAGGGGGTCCAGCCCCATAGGACACTGCTCCCCCGCCTGCCTTGAACATGATTTCTCATGTCACTTTACACAGGCAACACTGGAGTGCTGTGCGGGGCAGGACCACACACAAGAAGCCTGAATGTCATTTTTTTCTGATACGCATTAAACTACCACTGCCCTAGTTTTCTTTCTATTTGCATGAAATATATCTTCAGATTCTTTCATTTCACTAAGTAATAATTCCTAAAAGTCATAAATTTGATCATTACATAGTGTATGCATTTACTAAATTATCATAAGATATCTCAGAGAGGCGTAAATGTTAGTCTCACATAACATAAATTAAAAAATAAGAGAGATGAATTCCTTTTAGAGAGCATGATAATTAAAGTTTTTTGTTTGCTTGCTTGTTTTGTCTTGTGTAGCATCCAGTCAGTAACACTTTACCATTTTCTGGAGTGGAAAATCATGATGTCTTTTATTTTCAGATGAATTTATTTATTTTTAACTTTTAGTTCCTTTTAGTGTTTTAAAAAGTTAATTATGGTCAATGCCACGCCTCCACAGGGCACGGGGGTGCTCAAAGCCCCCATTCTTTCACCTTCCTTATGCCCTTCCACCATTACTCCCACGTGTCACTTGTGCTTCCTGTTTGTGCATGATGTAGGGCCATCTAATAAGACATGGGTAGTCTCTTATAGAAAATATTCTTGAAGAAAACTGATTCTCTCTGTCTCACCAACCAACAGTTTCCAGTAGTTCCTCAGCTAGGGCTGGGGTTTTGTGCTTCACCCACTTTTTATTCATTCTTAGAATTTATCTGGGCTTACCTTGTGTAGATCTGGTGCATGCAGTCATAGCAATTATAAGTTCACATGTGCAAAAGTCCAGTAATATCCAGAGAACACTGTTTTGCTGAAGTCACCAAGAACTTTTCACTCTTAAAATCTTTCTACCTCTACTTCTATGAGGATGTTAAGCCTTAACAAAGGAAAAAAAAAGATAAGGGATGTGATAAAAATATCACATTTAAGGTTTTACACTGCTTTGTATATTATTCTCTGTACTGTGAAAATTTGGAGTCTTTGTATCAGTGGACTTCTACCAGAAGAAAAGATAACTTCTCTGATTATGGTTGAGATGGCTATACAGATAATAAATTAGGGGACAGTTTAATACTATGTTCATTTTGCACAATACTACTGGTATGTTCTCCCATATGTCCTGTGGTTTACATAGTCATGGTTCTTGATCAGAATAACTCTGCTAGGCATGAGTTTTGTCTTGAGGAGCAAGCTGTAAGTAGTACAAGATTAGGGTTGGTTAATCCCAGAACATACATGCTACTATTGCCCTAGTCCCTGTTCATATGATTTTTCATATTATTTTTGTCAATATTTTCTGTCAAATTTTCACAATATTTTTGTCAATGCATATTATTTCATATTATTTTTGTCAAATAATTTTTCTATGCAATTACTACACAGATATACTACAAGTGGTGGCTTTGACACACCTACATGGCAGTAAAGCTTGTTTCAACAGTAGGATGTATATTACATAGTGGATTCCTGACTACTTTGTGTGTGTGTGCATGTGTATGTGTGTTTGTGTGTGTGTGTGTGTTTGTGTGTGTGTGTGTGTGTGTGTGTGAGAGAGATCTTCATCTTACAAAAGGCTCAATCTGTGAAAGGTAAGTACTACATCTTCTCCAGATGTTCTTTCTTCTTTTAGTCTGCTTTTTATTTGGCTACATTTTATTTATTTAATTATATGTATATCAGTGTTATGCCTGTGTATATGTAAGTGACCCCATATGCTGAAGTGCCCTTGGAGGAAAAAAAAAAGCATTACATCCCCCTGGAACTTGAGTTATGGATTGTTGTTAGCCACCATGACAGTGCTGGTATTCGAACTTGGGTCTTTTCAGAAGCAGTTTGTGCTCTTAACTCCTGAGATGTCTCTATAGCTCACCTGCTTTTTCTATGGCATAGTTATATTTACCTGTCTATGTAATTTCTCTAATAAATGCTCAAATGTTAGAGCCAAAGTTATCTTTATGCTATATGGGATTATTACCCATGTGTAGCAATCATATATATATATATTATATATAAATATATGTAAAATATATATTTGATTGCTATATATGGGTAATATATATTATATATAATCTGAAATGCAGAGTACAAAAAGAGCACTTAGAAGTGTTTTATTGTATATATTGACAAAAATATGTTCAAGCAGGATTGCTCAATCCACATCTTACATCAAATTCATAGAAACAGAAATTTCTTTCATTATGCATATTTCAAATATACACTTACAGAAAATTGATTATTACATAAATATAGTTTTAATTAATCTTGTGCTTATCACTATATACCACAAACATTGCCACATACAAAAGACCAAGTGTTCTAATACATAAGCATATGGCAACATTTCATTTCAAATCCCAATATTCCAGTCCTTGGCACGAATAACTACATGGCAGCATCACAATCCAAAATGCATTTAGTTCATGTTTATAAAGTCCATAGTCTTCCACAGTCTCAAAACTGCTCAAATGTCAAAAGTCTCTTTAAGGAGACAATCCCGTAATTTTAACTCCAATTAAATAAGAAGGTTTTACATATTTCAAACAAAACAATGGTTTTCCAAAAGGGGGGAATGGAACTATAGTAAGAAAATATTTCACCAGAGCACGATCAAAACCTTGTGGGGCACACACTAATTCTTGTAGCTCTATGCCCAGAATCTCTGAATTTAGTTTCAAAGGGCATGCAATTTATTTTAATTGGGTTGCTTATTTCTGCTTGTTTAGTTTTTTTTTTTTTTTTTGCGTTTTTTTTTTTTTTTTCTTTTTGTGGATCCTAGCACCAAAATGTTACATGAGGGGATGCAATTGTGGTGTTTTGAATAAGTGTCCCCCATAGAGCTTCAAGTATGTCAAAGACATTTTGATCTCTAGTTGGTGGCATGTTTTTGGAAGTCTTAGAAGGTGTGGTTCGTGCTTCGAGATACGTTTTGGGGGGAGGCTAGTGTGAGTTTAACAAGCCTTGTGTCTCCAGTGCCGTTCTCTCTCTCTCTCTCCTTCCTTTGCTCATTGCAAGATGTGACCCTCGGCTTCCTTCTCCAGCCCCAGCCACCATCCTTCCCACCACAATGGACTCTCATTCCCTGGAACTGTCAATCATATGCTCAAATAATCTCTTCCTTTTATAAGTTCCTCTGTTCATGGTGTTTTATCACAGCAACAGAAAACTCGACTAATACAGTTATTTGGTACCAGAGAGTGGGCTCTTGACTGTGAAGAACCTGACCATGTGGATGTTTGGAGAAATGTGGAAGACTTTGGAACTTTGGGCTAGAAAAGCTGTTGACTACTATAAGCAGAGATTAATGGGCCATTCTAGTAGAAGCCTGGAAGAAAGCATTGCTGCAAAAACTGTAGTTCCAGAGGAAAATAAAGACTTAGGCAGCAACTGGGATATTTTGATAAAGAGTCTGGCAGCAGTTTACCCACAGCCCAAATTCTTGCCTGATGCTAAGTTGAGAAGCAATGGACTAATGTCTTTGGGAGAGGATATTTCAAGACAGCCTAATGTAGAAATGGGGTCATGGCTATTAATGGTGAATATTGTTCAGATCTACAGTGAAAAAAAAGCAAATGGGGCAGAAAGAAATGCAGAATGTACAGTTTGGGTCTGAAAAGTACACTAGGAAGATTAAAGGTGTGGCCAAGGCATGTGAAGGAGAGGCTCCCTTTCATAAGGAGATTAAAGTTATTAAGCAAGGTCCTCGAGATTTACAAGTAAACAATAGAAATAGTACCTCAGGGCAAGACCACACCCAGCTAATCCTCCAACTTTTGAAAGGAAAATACTGAAAGTGTTTTCTGCTCCAACATGTCCAGGGCAGAGAAAATTTGCAAATGTGGTTAAAGTGGGACAGTGTCCATCCTGAACTTGCAGCCAAACTTGGCAATTTCATTCACGTGGTGCTGGCTTTAGAGGCACGAAGGATGCAATAGTGAAGGGGTCATCAGTCCTTCCTCCATGGTTTCAGAGAGCCACAGAGGCCATGCAGAGTGCATCAGGGGGCTTCCCTGAATAAAGAAGGCCCTGATAGGCCATTGCGTGAGGCTGTGAATGTGAAGCCTGGTTGACAGTGGAGACGCCAAGAAGACATTTGGGATGCCAGACTGTGAGATATTTGCCAAGGAGAGCTGCATACAGGGAGTGTTACCAGCATAAGAAAGAGATTCATGTTGTACTCAATCCTGGAAAAGCTGAGCCATCTAATTCCTTTGGAAATTAATTCCCAGAAGTCAAACATGGAGCTACTAGACTTGGTGTTCACCCTGCTGGTTTTCGGTCTTGTTTTGTTCTAGTATTTCCTCACTATGCCTCTACTCCTTCCTTTTGGAATGGGCATGTGTATTCAGTTCCATTGTATGTTGGGAGAATGTAATTTGCCTTTTGATTTTACAGGAGCTTACAATTAAGACATTGGCCTGTGTCTAAGAAGAGATTTTGGACGACAGACTTTTGAATAGAATTGAGACTGGTAAAGACTATGGGGACTTTTAAGGTTGGAATAAATGCATTTTGCATTTTATATGGTTAGGAGCCAATGGGGACCAGGGAGTTGAATGTGGTGGTTTGAATGACTGTCCCCCATAGGCTTCAAGTATTCAGACATTTTGTCTCTAGGTGGTGGCAATGTTCTTGGAGGTCTTAGAAGGTGTGGCTGTGCTTCAGGAAGTACGTTATTGGGGGGCAGGCTTAGTGAGTTTAACAAGCCTTGCTGTCTCCAGTCTTTCTTTCTCTCTCTGCTTCCTATGCTCATTGCCAGATGTGACCCTCGGCTTGTTGCTCCAGCCCTGGCCACCATGCTTCCCCCCACAATGGACTCTGATTCCCTGGAACCTTCAATCATAACCTCAAATAAACTCTTCCTTTTATAAGTTCCCTTGCTCATGGTGGTTTTATCACAGCAACAGAAAATTGACCAATACAATTATTTCCTCTTTTGTAGGCTTCTTCTTACTCCAATTTTGGTGTCCTTTACTGTATTGAGGTTTTTTATTATTTTATTTATTTTTTATGTATATGAATGTGCAGTCTGCATGTAGGTTTGTGCACCCATGTTGTGCAATGCCACAGAGGTGAGAAGAGGTCGTCAGATTCCCCTGGAACTGGAGTTAAAGACCGCTCTTAGCCACCATGTGGGTGCTGGGGATCGAACCCTAGTCCTCTGCAAGAGCAGTTGGTGCTCTTTACCACTAGGCCATTTCACCAGCCCCCTGAATTTTTATTATATGAGATCCTATTTCCCTTTTGTATTCCTAATGCTTGTGCCAACAGGATACTGTACAAAAATCTCATCCTCTGCTTACAAGTTGAAATATATTTCCAAGTTTGCAGCTAGCAGATTCAAAGTACTGGGTTCCATGTTGAAGGTCTGCATGTATTTGTTGTAGAGCTTTATGCAGGGTGGTAGATAAGGAACTCTTTACATTCTTTTACATGTTGACAATGGTTTCTGTTATTCAATGTGTCTTTTTGCACAATTATCAAAAGACACATGGTCATGGGAGCTTAAGCTTTTATCTAAGTCTCAGTTCTAACGAAAAGAAATGGACTAGTTGAATGGATTATGGCAGAAAATCCATTTTGTTTTGTTTTGTTCAAAAAACCAGTCTGAACTTCAAGGGTAGATACTACATTAGGATGAAAGCATGGAAAAAATATTACAAGCAAATAGCAATAAGAAACTGTCTTATGTTGCAATTTTAATATCTGAAAAAATATAATTCAAATTCAAATTAATCAGACAATATAAGAAGATCAATACATTCTCATCAAGAGAACATACCTCTCTCCAGCCCCAGAAGTAAAGGTCTTTTAGGTACATTTGATCTATTATATCATTATGATCAGAATGTTTTTCTATTCTTTGGTTGCCAATTGGAACCGTGGCTACTAAGAAAATGGGGGTGATAAAAGATATGACTGGATAGGAATATAACTTGAAATCCCATAGGTACTCTTTATATGAAATGTGGGGCAATGGAGTGGGGTTCATATAGATATATATAATATATATCTATATATATCTCTATATACTCTTATAATATCATGTTTTCAGCATCAATNGTCTTTTGAGACAGGGGTCTCCCTGTACGGGCCCCCTGATCCTGTGTAACTTGCTCTTCAGACCAGTCTCCTTCCCTTTAATCTCACCCAGTATCTTCTGTCTCTGCTTCAAGTGCTTAGGATAAAGTCGTGCGACCCAGCCACGCCCGGTGGATCCTGTTTTCCATTAATCCCATGTTGCCATGCTTCTCCCTTATTCTCCATCTATTTCTCATTTTTGTTGATTTTTGATTTGTCCTCTTAATTTCTTTGTGTTAACTTGGGCAAAGTTCTATCTACACTTATTCTATACTTTCAAATTAAACAGCTCTTAGAATTTGTTAAAACTCTTTGAAAAGTTCAAGTGAACTATCTACTGATTTTTAGATTATTTCTTCCTCTTATTCGTTGGGCTTCCAATCTTTTTTTTTTTCTTTTTCTTATGTCACCCAATACCTTGTTTGTTTGTATTGTATTGTGTTCTTCCTTCTTTTCTTTTATTTTTTTTGGTCTTTACCCGAAGGTCAGAGGTCTCACTCCCGTCGCACTCCTCAGCTGACCCTGCGAACTCATTGTCTTTAACCCAATGGTGCGCGGGGGTGGCCTTGAACTCACAAAGATCAAGCTGCCTCTGCCTCGTATACTAGTCCCTAGGAAAATACATGGCGGCTTTCCACCACCCTCCTCACGCCAGCTATGTCCTACAAATGTTCCTCTGTAGTCTCGGCCAGTGCTTAGTTCATTTTCTCTAATACCTGTGTTCCTTATTCATTTTTTTTTCTCTTTTAAACCTGATAACAGGACTCTTCTAGGGGTTATAAAATCTCTGCTTTAGAACGTACCTTTAATTGCTTATCCCAGGGTTTCGTGCTGTTTTGTCATTCACCTTTTTGTTTTACTTCTAAGATATTTGCTTTACTGTGGACGTATTACATTTAGGCAGATTAGCACTTAAAGTCGGAGGTTGCACAGTCTATGAAAAACCGCCCCGGACCTGCACCTCAAGCGAGCCAAGAGTTCCTCGCTGCGCTGAATTCCCTCTTGTCGCCTGACCTGGCGACACTGTCTTTTATGAAGATATTAGGTGCAAAACATTGTCCAATGGTCCCGGTTGTAATCCTGGCAGTAAAATGTTTGTGTTTTAAAAATCCCCTGTGTGCCCAAAACCCACAGTCAACTCCCAAGTGAATACTACACCAGTTATTCCTTAATATAAAAAAGCTATTATTCATTTTCGGTGGAGAACAATTCTACTTTCTGTCCGTTCTTGGTCCAATCCTTTGTTCCACATAGGTCTTTACTATTTGCAATTAACACTTGTTCTTTCTTTCTCTCTTATCTTTGCTCTGGACGGTTGATATTTTCCTTCACTTCACCCTCTCTAAATCCAGGAGGTAAGACGTATAAAAAAAAGGATACCCCTCTGAAGCCTGATCTATGGAGCAAATTCAAAAAAAAAAAAAAAAAAAAAAAAAAAAAGGAAAACATCCAGAAAATTATATGAGAATTCTTTAAAAATTCACACTCTATTAAATTTGAAATACTAAGAGAAATAGATGAACATCTGAAATCATGGCAATCACCAAACTTACCCAATAAAAGATCACATATGAGGAAATTGAAACAGTAATAGAAAACCTTCTATCTAAAAGAAGCCCAGGCCCTGATGGGTTTACGGCAGAATTCTTAAAGACATTTAAAGAAGAGTAACAATCACTGTTACTCTAATTATTCAAGAGCAAAGAAACAGAGGGAAATATCCCACATTCTTTCTATGAAGCCAGCTTCACTCTAATGCCCAAAACTAAACAAAGATACAACCAAAAAAGAAAACTGTAGACCCATTTCGTTAATAAACATAGTTGCAAAAATTCTCAACAAAATACTTACAAATCACAAATAGGCACACATCACAAAGGTCTTCCACCATGACCATGTTGGATTTTTACCAGAAATGAAGGGATGGTTCAACATACATAAATCAATTAATGTAATAAAGCACATGAATGGACTAAAAGACAAAAAAACACATTGTCCTCTCAATTGATGGAGAAAGCGCTTTCAACAAAATTCAACATGCCTTCATGTTTAAAGTCCTAGAGGGAATTAAATTGGAGAGAACATTCTTCAACATAAGTAAAGCCATATACAACAAACCCACAGCCAACATCATTCTAAATGGGGGAAAATTAGAAGAATTCCCTTTAAAGTCAGAAACCCAGCAATGTTGCCCTATCTCCATGCTTTTCAATGCAGTGCTTGAAATGTGTGCTGGAGCATTAAGACAAGAAAAGAAAATTAAAGGAGTATGGATTGGAAAAGAGGAAGTGAAGCTACCACGTTTTGCAGATGACATGATAGTATGCCTAAGAGACAGCAACAATTCTACCAGTAAACTCCTAGAAATGAGTAACAGTTTCAGTAAAGTGGAAGGTTACAAAATGAATGTAGAAAAATCAGTAGCTGGGGCTGGAGAGTTGACTCAGTGGTAAAGAGCACCAACTGCTCTTGCAGATGATCCGTGTTTGATTCCCAGCACCCACAGGGCAGCTAAGAACCATCTTTAACTCCAGTTCCAGGGGAATCTGACACCCTCTTCTGACCTCTGCAGCATTGCACTACATGAGTGCACCAACCTACATGCAGACTCCACACTCATACATATTAAAAAAATAATATATAAAAAAAGAAAAATCAGTAGCCTTAATTTATGCCAATAACCAGCAATTGGAGAAGGAATACAGGGGAGCCTTCCCATTCACAATAGCCTCAAAAATACATCAATACACATCTGACCAAAGACAATACGATATCTACAATGAAAATTTTAAATCCTTGAAGAAGGAGATAGACAAAGACATCAGAAGATGGAAGGACCTCCCATGCTCATGGATTGGAAGAATTAATATATACCCATAAGACTCATTCTATCATAGTGATGCATGCACAGCCATGCTTATTGCATCTCTTTTCACAATGGCAAAGAGCCGGAAGCAACCCAAGTGTCCCTCAACTGATGAATGAATAAAGAAAACTGGTACATCTACACAATGGAGTTCTATGCAGCACTAAAAAAAGAACATCATGACCATCCTATCCAAAGTAATATATAGATTCAATGCAATCCTAATTAAAATCACAAAGACTTTCTTCACAGACTTAGAAAAAAGCATCTTAAAATTCATATGGATAAACAAAAGACCCCGATAGCCAAAGCAACCCTGTGTAAAAAGAATAATGCAGAGGGGAATCACTATACCAGACTTCAAACTATATGACAAGGCTATAGTCACAAAAACGGCCTGGTATTTGTACATAAAACAGACCCATAGATCAATGGAACAAAACTGAACATCCAAATTTGAACACATGCAATTTCACCCACCACATTTTTGAGAAAGGGGCCTAGAAGACTCAATGGAAGAAAGACAATATCTTCAACAAATGGTGCTGAGAATACTGGACCACCACTTGTACCTTTCTGTCTGTATTAAAATCAACTACAAATGGATCAAAGACCTCAAAGTGAAATCTGAAACTCTGAAAATGATAGAAGACAACTTTGGCAGTAATCTACAAGATAAAGGCACAGGAACAGACTTTCTAAATCAGACAGCAGCTGCACAGGAATAAGGTCAACAATTGACAAGTGGGAACTTATTGAATGCAAAAGCTTTTGTACAGTAAAGGAAACTAAGAAGTGAAGAGAAAACCCACAGAGTGGCAAAAAAACCTTCACCAGTGACACATCTGACAGAGGTTTAACATCCAGATTATGGAAATTATCCAAAAAACAAAGGAGGAAGAAAACAAATGACCTAATCAAAAGATGGAATAAAGATCTGAACAGACACTTCACAAATGAAGATGATGGCTGAGAAACATATTAAAAAGTGGTTAACATTGCTAGTAATTAAGGAAATGCAAATTCAAACTACTTTAAGATTCCTTCTTACTCCTATAGGATTAGCTATGATCAATAAAACAATAATAAATGCTGGAGAGGCTGTGAATAAAAAGGAACACTCATTCACTGCTGGTTGAAATGCAAACTTGTGCAACCCCTATGGAAAACAGTGCAGAGTACTCTTAAAAGTTTCAAAAAGGCCAGCCTGGTCTGCATAGCAAGCTCCAGGCCATCTGGGACTAAAGGGAGACTCTATCTCAAAAAGACAAAAAGAAAGACTCAAAATAAACCTAACATCTGACCCAGTCATACCACTCGATATATGTTCACAAGACTCATTCTATCATAGTGATACATGCACAACCATGTTTATTTCAGCTCTTTTCACAGTAGTGAACAGCTGAAAGCAACCCTAGTGTCCCTCAACTGATGAGTGGATAAAGAAAAGGTGGTACAATGGAGTTCTATGCAGAGCTAAAGAAAGACAATATCATGAAATTTTCAGGTGAATGGATGGAAGGAGAAGTAGTTATGCTAAGTGAAGTAACACAGTCCCAGAAAAACAAAGGATGTATGGTCTCTATAGATACTGCTTAGTTATGTCTCTATTTTTCCCAAGTTCCAAGATTTATGAGGATCAATCTCTTTTTTTAATGTACATTATAATGTACATTAACTTGCTATGTAATGTAAATATAAAGTTTTATTTTTCACTACATGCAACATTACTGTTAAAACCCAGGCATCAGGTATCATTGTGAAAGATAGAGCCAACAGATTGTAAGAGCCATGGAATTATGTGCAGTCAGTATGTGTTCTAAGAGTAAATGACAACTCAGGACAAAGATGCATTTTAAGATGCAAATAATAGTAAAGCCCTTATAATCATTTCATTATAGCTACATGGTACTAAAACATTTCCAAATGAAAAGATACTATAGAATTGTGTTTGTCTTTCTCTAATAATGCAGAAGATGAGAAAGTATCTTGCTGGTTTTCCTGAGAGTATTAAAAAAGCATAAAGCCTTCCTCACTATCTGAATCTTGGCACTTCATGATTGTTCATAATCAGACCAACCATGATATGTTTTTGTCAACTGAATGAAGCAAAGAACACACTTACCTGTATTATTCATTCAATATAATATACACATGTATTTTGAGAAGTTATTTAATTTGAGAATTTCAAACATGTATAGAATGTATTCAATGAAACATGTTGGTATTCACCTCCTTCTCACCTCCTCAAAATTACCTGTGTCTCCTGGATATACATCTCTTCCAATTTCAAGGCTTTTATTTATAACCCACTAACTGTAGTTACTGCTGCCCACATGTGCATGTTTGTGGATCAAACCACTGGAAAATGAGAAACTTAACCAATGGCAACATCCTCAAAAAAGAGCGATTTTCCATTCCCCAGCGACTTCCAACTGTCAGGAGCTCCTCAGCAATGGGTGGGGACTAGAGATCATCTGCACGTCTGCAGTGGGAATTTGGTTGGCTTAATCATGTACAAGTGTTGTAGAGAACCATAGTTGCTATGAGTTCATGGTAACAACAGGAATGCCATTAACCAAATATATCACCCATAACACTCCTCACCAGACTTGGCTCTTAAGTTCGTTCCGCCTCTCTTTCCACAATGTTCCCTGAGACTTCATGGTAGTGGGTTAACATAGTGGGTTAATAATCCGGTTAGGGCTGAGCACCCATTCTCTTATTCTCAGTACTTTAATGAGTTATACCTTACTCCATTAACTGCTGCTCATCCCAAAATAAAGTTTCTCTAACCATGGTTGAGAGTTTCCTAGGTCTAAGGAAATAAACATCAATAATTTTAAGATAAATTTGACAGCATGGTCATTTAGCAAAATAAAAATATCAGTTTCTACCTTAGGCCTTATGACCTCCTGAGTCATAGATTTTTGATCGAGATTACAAAACCAGGTATAAACATCCCTCCCAGAAAGCAGGCAACAAATTCCATCAGATAGTATTTACTCCATAAGCAGGATGCCACTCTTCCAGACAGTACTGTAGCATGCATGCTCTAATCCTGAGTAAGAACACTGATGTCTTTTACTGTCCAGCAGCTTGTATAGCACCTTCCAACAATACAACAGCAATCCAGCATGAAAGATATTTCCTGGACAGTTTGAGATTGGTTGTGCTACATACTCTAGCCAGCAATATGGCCTTTCCATGTTTTGTGGGTAAAAAAAGCAATGGTTTAACCTAAACTAAGGATCTATGAAAAATTCTAAGAGAAACTGAAGAGTAAGTTAGTTTCAAAATACATTAAAAATCATCATAGAACATGGGAAATGGCAGACGGGAACAGGTCCCAACCTTAATCAATGAACTATGGGCAACTGATTACTGCAGGCTGAGGGAGGGTTGATTTCCTTTAAGGGAGTGACTTTAGATAGGCTAACTAGACTCCAGTGAGTGAACACCTACCACAGGACATTTGGATACAAATGCTTGACCAAATAATCCTTAACGTATATGACAGAGTACATGAAAAGGGGTGGGAGTGTACAGATTTGTGGATGAGGGAGAGTCTAAATTTCATTAAAATCTATTATTGCCGGGCATGGTGGTGCACGCTTTTAATCCTAGCACTTGGGAGGCAGAGGCAGGTGGATCTTTATGAGTTCAAGGCCAGCCTGGCCTACAGAGTGAGTTTCAGGACAGCTGGGGCTACAGGGAGACCCTGTCTCGAAAAGACCAAAAAAAAAATAATCTATTATGTGAAATGCACAAAATTTTAATTAAAATGTATATAAAAGCAAACACATTAAAATGAATTCCTATAGAATTACCCTGCATGTTGGGTCAAGGTCAATTCCAGAAGATATGGGATACTATATGCAAATTTCAGTTCAAGGTAAGATTACTTCCATAGGAGGTCCAAACAAAGGATGCTCACTGAGACTGCAAAACAATGGAAGCTATTAGCATTGTCCTTGGTTACTACTGATCCTAGCCATCTACATTATTTTTAATGCTTTTGTTTATAATTTTCTCATGTGTATTTGAAAATTTATAGAAAAATTGAAACATTGTAGCATTTACTAATATTGTTCAATACATTCACATTAAATTCATTAAATGCAAGCATAAATCTATTATGTGTTATCTATCAATCATGTATAAATCAGCATCTATCTGTATAATATCATTATATCATCAAGAGTCTAGTTACATGTTCAAGAGTGTGTTCTGCTCACACTGAGTAAAAGCTGTTTAATTTTATTCATGTGGATATGACATCGATTTCACAAGATAAGCTGTGTGCTAATGTATAAAAACTGTGGTAAAGTATGCATCCTACAACAAAAGGCATTAATACATTGATAATCCAATATTGTGATAATATTTTGAGGGAGTGATTGCTGTAATCATAGAAAATTAGCTTAATAACAAAAAAATAAAAAAAAGAAAAGAGAAAAAAAGAAAATTAGCCAAATAACATACATTTACTTTTTACTACTGTCTGGCCAGGTGAATATGAGGAAGCATTTTGTTTTTCTTTTCCTTATTCTACCAGGCAGGTGCAACATTTTAACAATGGGACATGAAACTGTCATTTATACAGTTCATATGTGAAAATATTGAAATTAGGTTTTAAAAACCTAAAAATATTAAAGAAAGATTACAATATATGTTGGACCATATTTCTATCTATCATTGGCTAGATGAAGCCTGCAATACAGGGTTTGGGTCATTAAAAGAAACAAAATTGTCACTATTGTATCATAGAATAATTTTAAAACTTTCAATAAATTAATTATCTAATTTTCTCCATAATTACACTGGTGGTAATGTGGACATTCTCTCCAAAGTTCTTATTATCATGATTCCTTAGGGATAAAGTGGGAATAATATAAATTATGAGCTAACTCCTAATGTGAGTCCTAAATACAACTTGTAACTATGCTTTTATTTACTGATGTAATATGTTGGCTGGATCTTCTACTTTAATCTGATGAATATTTTATTGGTAATGCAACCTATTTTAAGAAAAATTTAAGATATGTTATTAATATTGATGTAGTCAAGAAAATGCATTTTAATTATGCTGTTTTAACACTTACATTCAATTTTTTGTTTAATTAGTAATTGATATTTTTGTTTGTATTGCAGAATGGATCTAGCATCATATAGTTGTTAGTCACTGTATTTAAAACTGTAAGATAGAAAGAGTAAGAAAGCCTGAATTCTGGACAATTAACATGAGAGGAATAATAGAAGCTGTGTAGCTCTTACATTAATTGCCATGTCTGTGTGTATAATTATATACCAATAACCAGAAATTCACAGAAAGATTGCATTTCATAAAACTCCTCCAAATCTTGTTTATTAAAATCTATTCACATTTTAGGAGTGTTATGGAATCTCTGTTTTTCTGATTCCATCATAAATGCTTCAGAATTATGTTTATACTAGGAAGAAGAGGTTGTTAAGTTAAATATACTTTCTTCACAGGAATAAATTCTGCACTTTCTGTACCTAGGTCATAAGTTTTACTGAATGCATTTATACAATGAAGGAAAACTATAAGAAAAAGCATATTCTCAATTTTATTTGGGGACATACTGATTATACAAATTGAGGAAAGACAGTATGTTTATTATGAGAATGTTCTTTACTATAGTCCTTTTTTGTCTTTTAGAAACAGGGTCTCCCTGTTGCCCCAGCTGGCCTAGAATTCACTATGTAGACTAGACTGGCCTTGAACTCACAGAGATCTGTCTGTATCTCCCTCCTGACTGCTGGGATTAAAGGTGTGCGCCACTATACCTGGCTTAGTCCTGTTTAAAGAGTCAATTTTGTGTGACTAAAGACACAGAGAATTATTGTATAAATCAATATTTGCTTCATGTAGATGTTGCTCTAGTAATAAAGTATCTTATTTATATACTTGTGGTTTCTGTTCTATTTTTCAAAGATTAATATACACTGATAAAGACAGAAACTTAATAGTCTTATACGATCATGGCACTTAAAAACTTAAGAATTGATAGGACAGTTTTGTTTCAATCATTGTCAATCACTCCTCAAAAAACCCTTATCATCTGCCTGATGACATACAACTATTTTGTGATAATTTTCTGTCTTGTTTTCTAACAATTTGAGGGGATGGTAATGAAAATTTATTTTTCCCAAAGATTGATTCAAATATGGTGTTGCTTCTAAAACAAATAACATGCCATAGTGCTCTTTCCTTTTGTTTTCATTTTCAAGCAGGAGCTTGCTTTGTAGTCCAGGATGGCCTCAAATTCATGGTTGCCTTGCCTTCGTCTCTTCAGTGTAGGAATTACAGGCATACAGCAATCCCAGAATCACCAAAGATCTTAGTAATACATATTCATATCTTACATGAGTAAAAGGGATGAAAAAACCTTTCCTACCACTTTTGACTAAAAATAATTATGAATAATTTGTGTTATAATTCATTAATATTTTTATTGATAAAATATCATTTTCACCAGGAAAATTAAATTGAATAGAATACTAGAATATGCATTTTATTTTCAAACCAGCTTTAATCTTTGAATTTTCTAATATGTGAATTAAAGTAAATTCTTTTCCTGGGAATGGTGGTGCAATCCTTTAATCACAGCATTTGGGATCATAGACACATGTAGATCTCTTTACAACATGAGTTCTAGGCCAGCTGAGGCTACAGGGAGAACATATCTCAAAATATACTAAAGAAAAATATTTTCAATTAAAAAAAATATCGTCTAGGTTTTCAGTTACCTTAATCCCTTAAGGTAAATACTAGTAATGTTCCTAAAGACATTTTGATATTTGTTCCTTCCAAATAGATACTTTATTTAAGGAGAGACTATGTCATTCATATACATTATTTACTTTATTGTTGAATTGATTTCTCATGCATCTGCTAATTTCTAGTATTGGTTAAAGATTTTATTTTAAAGTTTACATGTAACATATAAATATATGAAATAACAATAACTAATAACACATCTATTCTATCTTATATTTATTTGAAAGTGTGCATAAAATTAGAGATACTAAGATAACAGAACAAAATGGATCAATGCCTATAGAGATAAGGAAAATCTATTAGCTTTCAAAAACTGTAAAGTAATACACAAAACTAAAGGGCTTACAGTAGTTATTATGATTTTTAGAGGATTTCTTAAAGATAAGGAACAATTTTAACAGTTCTAATGAGTAAAAGCTGTAACTAAATTCAGTCAGCAACAGCCTCACTCTGCCATTGCGCAATATCTGTCAGGTTTCTGAGCCTAAATTGCATTTATTATTTTCTTTCCACCCAGAAACATCATTGTATGTAGAAGAGATGGATGTCTACAACCTTAGCACAGTGACTCAGTTCATTCTCATAGGGCTCTCTGACCTCCCTGAGGTGCGTTATCCTCTCTTTGTGGTGTTTACTATCATCTATCAGATCACTCTGCTGGGAAATGGGGCCATCCTCTTGGCCATCATGACTGAAAGAAAGCTTCAAACTCCCATGTATTACCTGTTGGCAAATCTGTCCCTGCTAGACATGTTCTGTCCTTCAGCAACTGTCCCCAAGATGCTCAAGAATCTCATTACAGAGGACCACAGCATTTCATTTATTGGCTGTGCTTTGCAGCTTTACTTCCTGGTGGCCATGGCTGGGACTGAAGTCTTCCTTCTGGCTGTGATGGCTTATGACAGGTATGTGGCCATATGTTTCCCTCTGCGTTACTCCCTCATCATGAACAAGGTGCACTGTGTACGGCTGCTGTTTGGGACCTGGGCAGCTGGGTTATTCAATTCCTTGATCCACACAGTAGCCACCTTCACCTTGTCTTTCTGCAAATCTAATAGAGTTAACCAGTACTACTGTGATATCCCGCCAGTGGTGGCCCTGTCCTGTTCTTCCACCTATATTGCAGAAATACTTATTTTATTAATGGGTGGTATTTTTGGTGTTGGTGCCTGCCTGACCACCTTGATTTCTTACATATACATTGTCTCCACCATCCTGAAGATCCAGTCTGTGGAGGGGAAGCACAAAGCTTTTTCCACATGTGCATCCCATCTTCTTGTGGTATGCTTGTTCTATGGCACAACCATATTTACCTATCTCCGCCCCTCCTCCAGTCAACACTCTCCTGCCAGAGACAGACTCATCTCCATGCTTTATGGGGTTATCACCCCCATGTTAAACCCAATTATCTACAGCCTGAGAAACACTGAAGTCAAAGGAGCACTCAGAAAGGTTTTCTGTCTTAGGATATGTTCACAATGAGATTGATGTTAAAATTGCTGGATATTCTCTTCAAATGAATGCATTGAAATAAATAATAAACATTATATGCAGAGATATAAATGGATCACATTTAGATAGAATTGTACATATCTATCCTCTGGTAATTGATTAACTTGCATTGGAAAATTGATTTTTAAAAATATTTAATTATTTTTATATTATGGATAGGAGTATTTTGCCTGCAGCTTTGTATGTGTACGAACTTGCATTGGGCAACACTTATATGCATGCAGCCTGCAGAAGCTGGTAGATGGTACCTTGTTCCATGGAATTGGAATTACAGATGTGCTGCCATGGACATGCTGGCAACTGAACCTTGGTCCTCTACAAGAGCAGAAAGGCACAAAGTCCTTTTGCCCACTGAGCTCTCATCTCTAAATTGAAAATGTGTAATAAAAATAGTATCTTTGATACTGAATGGATTTAATAGATCATATGAAATGACTGATATTTATTGAAGCAATATCTATATCAATAAGTGTATCCACATGCATAGCTACAATTATAGTCACATGTATTCATGTATTCTTTCTATTTTTTTTTTTTTTTGGTCTTTTTGAGACAGGGTCTCCCTGTAGCTCTGGCCATCCTGGAACTCACTATGTAGACCAGGCTGGTCTTGAACTCAGGGATCCACGTTCCTCTGTCTCCCAGGTGCTAGGATTAAAGGTGTGCACCACTAAGCCCAGCTTAAGAGGGTTCTTAGCCACCATGTGGGTGCAGATCCTCTGCGAGAGCAGTTAACACCCTTAACCACTGAGCCATCTCTCCAACCCCCACATGTATTCTTATCTGATACATTTTATTTATACTTCTAATCTACATCTATGTATGTAGTTACAGATCTTCATTTTACAGTTTTTCTGATTTTATTTTTTAATTAAAATATTAAGGGCATCAAGGTGTTGTTATCATTTGTAAAGTGCCCATTATGATAAAATTGTGTTAATTTGTTCCTAGCCTCAAATATCTGTCTTTTTCCTCTGATCAACACTCTTGAAAATTTCCTGTTTCCCAAATAAGAAACATGGAGATGTTATTATTTATTGTATTTCAGCATGTTGTTAAAATAAATCTTATAGGAGAAAAATCTTATCAACCCTGCCAATGATCTCAGCTCTTTAAATACTAATTCTATATGTACTCCACAAGAATACCTTCTGGTAACAAAAAATTGCTCTCCAGTTTCTTCAGTGAAGTTACTTCAACTTCCATATATGAGTTACAGCAGGAAGCTTCTATCTTTCTGTGACTGGATTATTTATTTGAGTTTAATGGTCTGTATCCATTCATGGTGCCACAACCTATATGTCTATGTTTAAGGAAAAATATTTTCCATGATATTATTCATGTCACTGAGCCTTTACTATGTATCTGTTGATAACAAGGTTTGATTCTATCTTTTGACTTGTGAAATAAATCACAAGTATAAATATGAAAGCAGATATTTTTCAATATTAATTTCAAATACTTTGAATAAATAAATACAAATACATAGAAATAGGATTGTTGGCTTGTATAATTATTCTAATTTTGGATATTGAAGAACCTTGATATACTCCTAAATAATGATTACCCAAACTGATCAGTCATGTACAGATGTTCCCCTTTCTGATCATCTTCAAAAGCAGTGCTGTGTCATCTTTGTTTATTTTGAAGTGATAATCATTCTGTATGGTTTCATGATTAAGTAATTATTAATCTCTCAATCTTAGTTTGTATTTATTTCTTGCTTTCTCAAATATTAATTATTTTCATTTATCTTTTAATAATATGTATGTATTTATTTTTAAAAAATGTTTTATATTTTAACTGGATTATATTTTCTAACTATATTGAAATTCAGATTTCTATAAATTTTAATATTTTGTTTATAGATGTATTTCTTGAAAATATTTTCTCTATTTTAATTTCATTTTGTTACTTGTTTCCTTTCTATACAGAAAATTTTGGATGCAATTTCACTGTTGAATGTTACTTTGTTGAATCTGCTTTTGACTTCAAAATTTTAAAAGCAGGAAGCAAAGTCCTGTATTTGGGGGATTCTAGTTCAGAATGTTATTTTTGAGAATATGACCTGACATATCAACAAAAGCCACAGACTATAAAGTGACCATGAGAGGAGCGTAGCAGAAGGAACTCTAGCAAGGGGGATCGTAAAACACAGGTGCTATGATGGGAGGATGTGGAAATAGGGGTGTTTAACTTGGAAGGTATATAATACACAGGGAGGAGGCAGAAAAGATAAATCACATTAATAATGCTTGGAAAAGCCACGGGGAAACATAATTTATAAGCTTACTCTTTTTCTCTTCCCACCCCTTCTAAGCATGCTTTCCTTAATGCTTTGGGCTACCTTATCATCTTGTGTTTCTTTACTTTTTCTCTAAAGCTCCTTCACCCCACCATGTGGCTGCCAGTCAGCTACATGTCTGACTGACATGCAGGCTTTAGCCTATATGGCCTCATGGCTGTTTTTTTTTTTTTTTTTTTTTTCTCCTTTCCATTATCCCCTTTGGGGCAGCTGCTGAGTTTTCCCAGCTTGACTTCCTTGAGGTTTTTTCTTTAAAATTCTAATAACGTTGTCTTAAAGCCTCAGAAAAATAAAAACAACAGCAACAACAACAACAAAAAAATAACAACAAGATCAGGCTGGGTATGGTGGCACATGACTTTAATCTCACAATTCTGGAGGCAGAGGCAAGTGGATCTTTGTGAAGGTCAAGGCCAGGCAGCTGGGGCTTCAGAGAGACCTTGTCTCAAAAACCATTACAGTACCAACCATGAAGGCTCTCCTCCTGAGCTGACCTTTATTCCAATGGAAAGTTGTGGGTTACGCTCAAGACAGAAGTGCTACTATTGCACTGCTAAGGATATCTTGCCAGGTTGGTCATTGTTATGGTTCATAAGCTCTGCAACTGAATAGAACTATTGATTTTTTTTCTCCCTTGTCAACTTGCATAGAACCTTTCAATACTAGTAGAGCTAGTACTCAGGAAGGGGACTTCCAGGCAGGCTTCAGCTCAACTCCATGTCTTATGTCCAAAATGTTTGTTGTCTTCAGCAATATGATCTTAAACTTCAAGTTATGGGAGAAAACCATGGGTCGTGAAAATAGCCTAGATGGTTTTATAGTCTCATAAACCACTGACCAACAGCTAAAATGGATTTTTTCTCATCTCTAACAATGGGGTTGCTATTAGATTTTTGATGGGTCTTATGGGGAGAATTATCACATTGTCACCCTCTGTGATATAATTCTTGATATTTCTCTCTCTCTCTCTCTCTCTCTCTCTCTCTCTTTCTCTTTCCCCATCCTTTCTTCCTCACAGACACACATATGCATTTAACTGTTGTAAACTTTAAACAGAAGCTTTACAATGAAGGATGACTGCATCAGTGATTTAGAGGAATAACCAGACATTTATAAGTTAATTTAACTGGTCTACTTAATAAATCAGCAGCACAAAATTAGTTATTATTGCTTCTTTCATAGGGTCTGTGACTTCCCCATTCATAGGTCCTTGACCAGTTTTATAATACCAGATATAAGTCCCATTCTCTACAGTGGGTTTCAAATCTAAAAATTAAAGTGATCAATTATATAATAATAGCCATGCCACTGTTGTACTAATGGTCTCATTTTACCTGAAAGGCCATTAGTTTAATGGTTAGGGTTCATAAATGTGTAAGACTGTTAATAGCTTTCTCTTCTAGAAGCCTGTAGAGCACCAAAAAATCTAGCCCGTAGGGAGGATGCTTCCAGCTCTCTTCCACCTTGATAGAAATCATATCCTTCAATAAATGACAACAAAGAACAATGACAATAGCCTGTATTGATTTGGGGGCATATAGAGCTTCTCTGACCATCAACTCAATGGTAGATATTACACACCTAGTATTTGGATTTTTGATTAATAACTTATGACTTATGAGAATAACATTATATACCTATGAAGGGTATCACTAACCACATTTTTTGGCCTTTTGAGACAGTATCCTGGTGGTATAGAACTCACTATGTAGACCAGGCTGGACTCAATCTCACAGGGATCTGCCTGCCTCTGACTTTGACTGCTGCTGGGTTTAAAGGCATATATCACCACACCCAGCTTCAAACACATTTTTTAAATTATATGTTTGAGTTAGCTTACAAGATAGTAGGTTGATGCATGGTCTTTTAAAGCATTCAGGCCGGGCGTGGTGGCACATGCCTTTAATCCTAGCACTCAGGAGGCAGAGGCAGGCAGATCTTTGTGAGTTCAAGACCAGCCTGGTCTACAGAGTGAGTTCCAGGAAAGCTGGGGCTACAGGGAGACCCTGTCTCAAAAAGACAAAAAAAAAAAACATTCAAAATTTTAGTGAGCCCTTCCCTCTCTGATTCCTTTCCCTTACCCCATTTCCTGATGTGTTTAAAATTAAATAGCCCTGGTATCTTTCCACATGTGTTTACTGTATCTCCCCCCTTAAAGCTTTTAATTACTTGTCACACTCAAATGGGCACTTTCTATCTCTTTGGCCTCTATGATAGTGTAATACAAATCCACTAATCTAAAAATTCAAAGTTCAGTTCCTCATGTAAGACAGACTATGTGATGTTTGGGTTTCTATGTCTATATTACTTCTGGACAATATTTTTCCAGTTGCTTCATTTTTCTTAAAAGTTTCATAATATTATTATTTTTTTAGAGATGAGTAAAATTCCACAGTTGGCCAGATATAGTGATGCATGCTTTTAATTCCAGCCTTTCAGAGGCAGAGGCAGATGGATCACTGTGATATGGTGTCCCTAGGTAGTTCTAGGCCAGCTGGTGCTCCAAAGAGACCATGTCTCAAAAATAAAGTAACAAATAATTTCTCTAGGAGTATATACCAGGATTTTATTTTCCATTCTTTGGTTTGTGGATAACTAAGCATGTTCTTTTTCCCAGCTATTGTGAATAGAGTAGTAATGAACATGATATGCAAAATCAGTATAGCAGTATACAGAATATTTAGGGTATATGGCAAGCAGTGATAAAGCTAGGTTATTTGAAAGTTCTAGGTTTAGCCTTTTGAGAAACGTCTGCAGTGATTGATATAGTGGCCATACTGGATTACACTCTTCACAGGAATAAAGGAGGGTTCTTTTTTACATATTTCCTTTGTGGAATTTGTTTATTTTCATGATGTTAGCCATTTTGAAAGGGGTGAAATAGAACCCTGAGTTATCTGTATTATCTATAATGAAATACACTAAATTATTTGAGTTTGCAACTGACATGTGTATGTTGTCATCATTGCTGTGAATTCATATGTGTAACTGAACAGATGTATCTAAAATCCTGTTTCCTTGTGGTTATCCACCACTTCTGGCTTTACATTCTTTCCACTCATTGTTCTACAAGGATAGCAGCTTTGGGAAATGAGTTAGATAAAAGTGTCTTATTCGCCAGGTGTGGTGGTGCACAACTTTAATCCTAGCACTCAGGAGGCAGAGGCAGGTGGATCTTTGTGAGTTCAAGGCCAACCTTGTCTACAAAGCGAGTTCCAGGACAGCTGGGGCTACAGGGAGACCCTGTCTCAAAAAGACCAAAAAAAGTGTCTTATTCAAGGATAAGTACTCTATATCCTCTTGTTCAGTGCACATTGGCCTATTTTGGGTTTCAGTGCTGATTGCCATCTGCTACAAAAGGAAATTTCTCTTGTGAGAATTGAGAGATGTATTAATCTATGGGTGTAACAATAAGTCCTTAGGAAGGAGTTTAGTATGAGAACTATTTACCAGAAAACTAGTATTAGGTCCTTCCATATGTCCTATGATCTTTCTACCCTCTGGTTCCTAAGCTTGATTTCTATATGAGAAATGGGCTGCACCTTGGAAAGTGAACTTTAAATTTAATTAAGCAATTGTTGGTTACTCCAGTTATATTCTTGCCACTCTTGAACCTGTGGGCATATCTTTCTGGACCAGTTGTTATTGTAGTTCAGAGGCTTCACATCTGGTTGAGACTGAATATTATTTTTCTTCCCAAATGGTACATTGCACCTTCCAGCACTGTGAATGCTAGCCAGTCAAGACAAGGCTCTTGAGCTGGCACCATCTTGATTTCTCCTAGTGTATTTAACAGCTCATGTATGTAGTGTGTTCAGGAATAGGGTCTTACCATCGAGTTATGGCGGGTAGCCAAGAGAAGAGGCAATGGCCAGTATTTTCTTTGGGTCTTAGGGACTCCTCCTGGCCAACAGCTTCTATAGAGGATATCCATGCTTGGTATTGAGGGGTTCTGATGTTTTACTTAGCCTATGATGTCTATAAGGGGCAATGCCCCCCCCCATTTTAGAGTAATTCCTTTTAATCTCTTTTTATAGATGTGTTATTTCACTTCTTTAGTGACAGGTTTCCATATGGCTTTTTCTGAAGGCTTTTAATGTTACTCTTACTCCCTATACCTTGTCTTCTGCCCTGCCCTCACTTTTCTTTCCTACTACGTTTCCCTTTCCCTCTACATGTCACTGGATTCTGCCACCTCTCACAAGAAGCCCATGGCTATTTAGTAGCTCCTTGATCTCTAAAATTTCAACTTGTAATATGCATATATAACATTTCAAAGCTACATACTGTTACTAAATGATATGCAATGTTTGTCCTTCTGAGTTTGGGTTATCACAAAATGCATTTTGAATATATCATGAGTGTTACTGTTTCTCTGGTGTCTTTCTCAATATTGCCTTTTGTATATTCTTTCTTTTTTATTATTATTTGTTTATTTTTAAGGGATTCTACAATATAATAACACAGTTGTTTTCAGATAACATTATTACTCAGTTTGCCATACAATTAGGTAATTGGTGCATTTTGCAAGTGTCTATGTCCAAATTTTGAACAACCTGAGGTTCCCATAGTCTAGTTGGAGAAGCTTGTATGCACAGGCATGTTGATCAATTCAGAGTCCAGACTATATTGCTGTAGTCGCATGATTCACCCCTATCTCTCTGCAGCCCTTATATTCTACCACACCTCCTCTTTCTTTGGAGTTGTCATTTTGGACTCTAGTCTGTTCCGGTTGTTTCCCTTCATGGGTTGACAGCTTTTCCAGTGATACCTTTTTAGTCATACTAACAAACCACAAGCAATTAGATGTACAGGCATTTAAGCAGTACTAATTATTATNATAAGGCCCTGCTGTTGAAGACCTGATACAAACATGGAAAAGATGTATGGAGACCGCACTTGCAAGTATACAGATGGTCTCTGGGATGCCAGAGAGTGTTACCAAAGACCACTAAACCAATAAAGCAAATATAGGTCTCCTTGAGTCAAGCAAGACTCCTCCGTCAGCACCAGCTACACCTCATCTGCCTGGAAATACTGTGCAGCAGTGGCAGCCATATGTCTGTATATCCCAAATCTAATTGGCTATTGGCTCTCTCCTTGGAGGAATAACCCACGGCTGATGTCACAAGCTTACATCCTCTAATGGTTAGGAGATGTTATAAACCACACGAAATTTTATTCTTATCTATTTTATGGAAGTTTTAACAGAATCAGGATTTTTTTCTTCTTTAAACTTCTGGTTAAATTCTGTAGTGAATCTTTTTGGTTGTGAAGAAAATTACTGCTGTTTTAGTCTCATTCCTTCTGAGGAATATATTTAAAGTTGTATTAAACTCTTCTTTGCATAACTGTAGCAGATCATAGTCATTAAGAGATTCATCCATGTCTTTACATTTTCCTACCCTGAAAATTATCTGTTTTCATTGAAAGCTTCTGTAGTGTCCCCTTTGTGTCTTTGATTTTTTAATTTACTTTTTATTTTATGTATACAGGTGTTTGATTAAAAGTATGAAAGTGTACTCACTCATGAAATGTGCACAGACTCCAGAAGAAAGCTTCATATTCCCTGGGATTTGAGTTATAGACAGTTGTTAGCTGCCATGTGGGTGCTGTGATCTGAGCCTATCTTTTGCAGGAGTAGTAAGAATTCTTAACCTCTGAGGAACCTCTTTAGCCACTTGTCTTTAATTTTATTAATTTTGGTCTTCTCTTTCATTGCTTAGCTTAATTTGACTAAAGAATATGAATTTTGTTAACCTTGTCAAGGAACTAACATTTCATTTCACTGATTATCTGTTCTGTATTTTGATTTCTAGCTCAATAATTTTTGATCTGATGTTATTTCATCCTATGTACTCTTTTGGAGAATTGTGTTAATTTCACATTTTTCCTGGGCCTTAATATGAACTATTAAGTAGTTTATTGGGGGCTATCTGACTTTTGTTGCAGTGACATTGAGCTAAAAACATTGGACTTAGAACTGTCTTAATTGTACTGTATAGAATTTGGGGGAGATATATATTTTATTTTAATGCCAATCTGGGAATTTTAAATTTCCTTTTCTACTTTTTCAGTGATAAATTCATAATCCAGTTATGTATTGTTCATTATCTTGGCTATATGTATTTTTCATGGTATCTATTGCCAATTACATGTAACTTTATTAGACAATGGTCAGATAAAATAGAAGTTATTTTAATTTTCTTGTATGCATTGAGACATACATTGTGTCCTAAAATGTGGTGCTTTAAAATATCTAACCTTGAATTAATAAATAATTTTATAGGATGAAAACATAAAGTAAATTTCCTTAAGCTTTTATATTGAGAGTATAAGAAACACACAGATATATATGTCAACATTATGGGTATTGAAAATCAAAATTTTACATTGCTAGAAACATGAGGTAGGGTTTCATAAGGATTCTAGAAGAATTATTTAATTTTGGTGGATGAAGGGAATGAATCTTCATGAAGATCCACAGTGCAATTAAATACTAATTGAAGAATGAAAATAGAAGAGAAGCTAATGGTCAAAACTCCAGTAAAAATGATTAAACATTAACCAATGAATGGTAGATTTAATTTCAAGAAGCAGTAAATGATCAATGAAGCTAAAATTTCAATTATCATAGATGATATTTTAAAGGCACTAATAACACTATACAAAAAAGGAATTACTTGTCAAGGTAAGAAATCGATTATTACAACCTAATACTTGATTAGATAGTACCAGCACTGAGATCTCCTGAGAACAGTAGAAGCACAGGAAGGCAAGAAGGAACTGGGTGCTTCGGCAAGGCTGATTGTTTATTGACTTAATGTAGCTAATCTGTTAATCCAGTTGTTTTTGGCTTAATTGGCTTTTGTGGCTGTCGGGGGAGAATTATCCACCCAGCTGGTATTTAAAGTAGGGTTGTGTGAGTCTTGAGATCTGAGACCAGCCAAAGCACAGGTACCAGGGCCCGGGTTAAAGAGCCCCCCCCCCCAATTGGGATTACCAAGGCATCTGAAGGAGGCAAGCAAAGCAAGCCTTCAACACAGTGAAGAGGCATTTAGGACTCACATTGGAATAGAGGCAAGGAGAAGCCCATATTCCAGGAACATGAAGAAGAGACAATATAGGAAAGGGGCAGGATAATCCCGCACCAAGCTCTACCAACCCTATGGAGGATTCCTACAGTGGGATCCTTCTGGGGATGCCCCAGGATACAGATATCAGAAACACAATTGGGAACATTTTTAAAGAAGTACAAGATTATAAAGAGCAAATCAAGGAACTGAGAAAACAGAACGAAGAACTCAAGAAGGACCTATAGAGAGAGAATGACAACCTCTGGAAGGATGTAGAAACATGAAAAGATACCATGTTGAAAAAGATAAGGAAACCAACCATAGAAGCAACGAGCTACAGGAAGAGATTGAGAAGCTCAAAAACGAAGTAGAAATACTAAAGAAATCAGAAGAGGAAATGAAAAAGGAAATCAAACACTCACGCAATCAAGAGGAAAGGAATGGAAAAAGCCTCAGAAGCAGAATGGAGGAAGCAGAACAAAGAATATCAGACCTGGAAGACAACACAGAACAACTAAAAGCCTCCAGGAACGATTATGAAAAATTTAAAAATACACAAAAGTGGAACAACCAGGAACTGTGGGAGACTATGAAAAGATCAAACCTCTGCATCATAGGAATAGAGGAAGGAGAAAAATCCCAAGAGAATGGTATTGATCAGATCTTCAACAGAATAATAGATGAAAACTTCCCCAAACTAAAAAAGGACAAACCAATACCAATACAAGAAGCACATAGAACTCCAAACAGACAAGATCAGAAAAGAAATTCTCCACGCCACATCATAGTTAAAATGCTAGACACCCAAAACAAAGACAAAATCCTTAAAGCCACAAGAGAAAAACAACAAGTGACCTATAAGGGGAAACCTATCAGAATTACAACTGACTTCTCAATGCAAACTATGAAAGCAAGAAGAACCTGGAGCAAAGCATTCCCAGTGTTAAGGGACAATAGATGCCAACCCAGGTTACTATACCCAGCAAAAATGTCAATTATAGTTGAAGGAGAGAGAAAAACCTTCCATGACATAAACAACTTGAAAGAATACATGTCCAGAAAACCAACCCTTCAGAGAATACTTGAAGCAATTCAAAGAACAGAAGAAAGGAGCAACCAACCCCAGGCACCTAGAAGGAGAAATCAATAAAAGCATAACTGCAGAAGTAGAAACCTAAATCAAAACCGCAGATGGATAATAAGGCAAAAGGAAGCAACACAAACCTATCAGTCATAACCTTAAATATTAATGGACTAAATTCCCCAATCAAAAGACATAGACTGGGAGACTGGATTAGGAAACAGAATCCATCGATATGCTGTCTACAAGAAACACATCTTACCTTCAAGGACAGGCACCACCTTAAAGTGAAGGGATGGAAAAAAATATTCCAAGCAAATGGTACCAAAAAGAAAGCAGGTGTTGCTATTTTAATATCGGACAAAATAGACTTCAAAGTAAAAGAAATCAGAAGAGACAAAGAAGGCCATTACATTTTCATCAAAGGAACAATCCACCAAGAAGATTTCACAATTATGAATATATATGCCCCAAATTCTGGTGCACCAAACTTTATAAAGACAATTCTCCAGGACCACAAGTCACAGACTAACCCCAGCACACTCATAGTGGGAGATTTCAATACCCCACTGAGTCCTTTGGATAGGTCAACAGGACAAAAAATAAACAGAGAGACATCTGAACTGAACGATATGATACACCAAATGGACCTCATAGACCTCTACCGAACATTCCATCCTAATACCAGAGAATACACTTTCTACTCAGCACCCCACGGAACATTCTCCAAAATCGACCACATCCTGGGACACAGAAGAAACCTCTACAAATACAAAAAGATTGAAATAATTTCATGCATCCTGTCAGACCACAGTGCAATGAAGCTCAACATCAACACCAGGACAAGCCCTCCTGCCTACAAGAACACATGGAGACTAAACAACACACTCTTGAATAATGAATGGGTCAAGGAAGAGATAAAGAAAGAAATAAAAACATTCCTGGAACTGAATGACAATGACAATACAACACAACAAAACTTATGGGATACCTTAAAAGCAGTCCTAAGAGGGAAATTTATAGCCCTGGGTGCCTACATTAGAAAAACAGAAAGAGCACAAGTGAATGATCTAACACTACAGCTAAAAGCACTTGAGAGGCAACAACAGATGAACCCTAAACGCAACAGACAGGAAGAAATAACAAAAATCAGAGCAGAAATCAATGAAATAGAAACAAAGAAAACAATACAAAAAATCAATGAAGCCAAAAGTTGGTTCTTTGAAAGAATAAACAAGATAGACAGACCTCTAGCCCAGTTAACAAAAAGAAAGAAGGAACAACTCCAAATCAATACAATCTGTGATGAAAAGGGAAATATCACAACGGACAAGGAAAAGATCAAGAAAATTATATGGGAATATTACAAGAACCTATATTCTACCAAGTTTGAAAATCTAGAAGAAATGGATGAATATCTGAAATCTTGGGAATCACCAAAGCTTGGCCAAGAGGAGACCAGCAGCTTAAACAGACCCATAACATATGAAGAAATAGAGGATGTAGTAAGAAGCCTCCCAACTAAAAAAAGCCCAGGCCCAGACGGTTTCACAGCAGAATTCTATAAAACATTTCAAAAAGACCTACAACCATTATTTCTGAAACTGTTTAGAAGTATACAATCAGAGGGAATTCTCCCAAATTCCTTCTATGAAGCCAACATCACTCTATTACCAAAACCAGGCAAAGATCCAACTAAAAAGGAGAATTATAGACCCATCTCCCTCATGAACACAGATGCCAAAATTCTAAACAGAATACTGGCAAATCGCATACAGACCCACATCAAGAAGATCATCCATCATGACCAAGTTGGATTCATACCAGAGATGCAGGGATGGTTCAACATACGAAAATCAATAAACATCATCAAACACATAAACGGAATCAAAGACAAAAACCACACCATCATCTCAATTGATGCTGAAAAAGCCTTTGACAAAATCCAGCATCCCTTCATGCTTAAAGTCCTAGAAGGAATTGGATTGGAGGGATCATTCCTCAATGTAATCAAAGCCATATACAGGAAACCCACAGCCAATATCATCCTAAATGGGGAAATGACAGAAACATTCCCTTTAAAGGTAGGAACTCGGCAAGGCTGCCCCCTATCACCACTCCTCTTCAATATAGTGCTTGAAACACTTGCTAGAGCAATAAGGCAAGAAAAGGATATTAAAGGAGTACTAATTGGAAAAGAGGAAGTCAAACTATCCCTATTTGCTGATGATATGATTGTTTACTTAAGGGATGCAAAAAACTCCACCAGAAAACTCCTAGAAACGATTAACAGCTTCAGCAAAGTGGCAGGATACAAAATTAACCTTAGAAAATCAATGGCCTTTCTTTACACCAAGAACAAGCAACTGGAGAAAGAATTCAAAGAGACCTTCCCACTCACAATAGCCTCAAAAACAATAAGATACCTAGGAACAAACCTAACCAAAGACACCAAAGACCTCTACAACAAAAATTTTAAACCCTTAAAGAAAGAAATTGAAGAAGACCTCAGAAGATGGAAAAACCTCCCATGCTCATGGATTGGGAAAATTAACATTGTAAAAATGTCCATTTTACCAAAACTCTTGTATAGATTTAATGCAATCCCAATCAAAATCCCCAAGAGTTTCTTCACAGGCTTGGAAACAAAAGTTCTTAAATTCATTTGGAGAAACAAAAGACCCCGAATAGCCAAATCAATCCTGAGTGAAAAGAGCTACACAGGAGGGATCTCTATACCAGATTTTAAACTATACTACAGGGCTATAGTCATAAAAACAGCCTGGTACTGGCACAAAAACAGACCTGTTGACCAATGGAACAAAACCGAAGATCCAAATCTGAGCACATACAATTTCAGCCATCTCATATTTGACAAGGGGGCCAAGAAACCACAATGGAGAAAAGACAGCATCTTCAGCAAGTGGTGTTGGCAAAACTGGATCACCACTTGTAGAAGAATGAAATTAAACCCCTACCTCTCACCCTGTACAAAAGTCAACTCCAGATGGATTAAAGACCTCAACGTGAAACCCCAAACTCTGAAGGTGATAGAAGAAAAAGTTGGCAGCAGACTACAAGACATAGGCGTAGGAAAAGACTTCCTAAATCAGACAGCAGCTGCACAAGAATTAAGGTCGACAATTGACAAATGGGACCTCATCAAACTCAAAAGCTTCTGTACATCAAAAGAAACAATCAAGGAAGTGAAGAGAAATCCCACAGAGTGGGAGGAAACCTTCACTGCAGATACATCTGACAAAGCATTGATTTCCAGAATATATAAACTACTCAAAAAACAAAGAAAAAAGAAAACAAACGACCCGCTCAATAGATGGAGCAAAGAACTGAACAGAGACTTCACAAGCGAGGAATTAGAGATGTCTGAGAAACACCTCAAGAACTGCTCAACATCACTAATCATTAAGGAAATGCAAATCAAAACCACTTTAAGATATCATCTTACTCCAGTAAGACTGGCTAGGATCAAGAAAACAAATGATACCAAGTGCTGGAGAGGTTGTGGGGAAAGGGGAACACTCATCCACTGCTGGTGGGAATGTAAACTCGTACAGCCACTATGGAAAGCAGTGTGGAGAACCCTTGGAAGACTTGGAATGAACTTGCCACCCGACCCAGCCATACCACTCCTGGGCATGTACCCTCAAGACTTACGCCACCACAGAGATACATGCACGGCCATGTTTATTTCAGCTCTCTTCACAATAGCAAAGAGCTGGAACCAACCTAAATGCCCCTCAACTGACGAATGGATAGAGAAAATGTGGTACATCTACACAATGGAGTTCTATGCAGCAGTAAAGAAAGAGGACATCATGAGCTTTGCAGGAAAATGGCTGGAGCTAGAGGACATCATGCTGAGGGAAGTAACACAGTCTCAGAAAAACAAGCAACGAATGGTGTCCCTCATCTGTGGATGCTAGTGCCAGTTACCTACTTGTAAGTATTTCCTGTGCATTGCACCTTGAGCTTTTCTCCAAAGCAGTTGGGGGTGATACATATTGGAAACAACAACAACAACAACAACAGCAACAACAACAGAAAGGACTGCATCAAAGAAGTGACTGAAACAGTGAACTTCTGCACAAAGCAGTCAACTTATATAATAAAATGAGAGTTAATGGTTAAAAAAGAAATACTGGCACTGTCTTTGTGGATATGTTTGCTGTATTAAATACTTTAGAAAAAAATAAGTAGTCTAAGTTTAGAATATGTTTTCCTGATTTTTTGCATATAGTTCTTCGCTTGTTTAAACAAAACAATAAAGCATTTAGGAGCAAAGATACACTCTAGAAGTCTTGCAATGGAGGCCAAGATACAGAACACCTCCACAGCCCCCATAGCTTTCTAGTTGGTGCTGTAGCAGACAGGGGGGGAAGGTGACCCAGACACTACAGAGCACCAGCATATTGAATGTCAGGGGTCTGGCTTTATTGAATGCGTCATGTTGGGCAGATTCCTAGCCAAGAAGGGTACAGTTAAACTTCCCAGGACAAGAAAACCCAAGAATCCTAGGACACAGTTTAAGGAAATCAATGAGGTTTTGGTGATATTCAAAGTGGGCATCGGTGTCAACAAATGGTGGGGATGGTGCCAGCCACATTCCACAAGTAAAAATTTGGATTACTGTGCAAATGAGAATGATGAAGTTAGGTGTCCCTGATAGCAGCAGACACCACACGTTTCCTCTTAGATAACTGATTTTTAAGGCCAGTATGACAGTGACTGTTTTGGCCAAGACAGTGAAAACCACCATAATAAACACAACTCCAAATATGGTCTCTTGCAGGATGCAGGTGGCAATGTGTGGATTGTCAATGAACAGCAAGGAACAGAGAAACCAAAGAGTGAGATGGGCAGGGCTGAGCAGAGAGCTTAGTTATTGCCCTTGATAATGGAGTGTCTCTGTGACTCAAAAAGATACTAAGCACAACAGCTGTGAGAGCAGAGACGCAAAGAGCTAAGCAGGCCAGTGCCATTCTTTTTTTTTTTTCTTTTCTTTTTTTTATTTATTTTATTTTTATGTGTATAGAATATAATGTCTGCATCAGGTTGTGCACCCTTGTTGTGCGATGCCTGCGGAGGTCAGAAGGGGTTCTCGGATTCCCTTAAACTGGCAGATTTCCTGGGACTGGAGTCACAGACAGTGCCATTCTTAATGGCTCTCCATAGCCAGAAAAGTCACAACTTTGGGGGCATTGAGTTTCTTCTGTGCTGGCATATTGATCATCAGAGGACATCACACACTGATCCCCATCTGGTACAAGATGTAAAATGTCATCAGGTTTAATATTACTGTTATTCACCAATCAACCCACTTGAAAATATTTATTTCAAACGGCCATAGTAGTTACCTATCGTTAGCAATTTGAAATATTTTGCTTTAGCAATTTGGTAATCTAGAGTCAACTTTGTACATGTTTTAAATTATGTTTTGTGTTTCTTTATCTTGAGTTTATTCTAGAAATTATGTTTCTGCATAGAAAACACATATAAAAAATGTCTATTGTTTTAATTGTAGAGTGTATTTGTAGGTTTTATATTTTTCTGAAATACACACCTTCACAGTGTAACACTTTCTTATACTTGCAGGACAATTTAAAAGAATTGTTAGCTAAATTTTCTTCCCAAATATAAGTAGTAGTCTTAGTCCAGTCATATAGCTTAAAAGAGCAAGTGTTTATTGGGTTAAATTTATTTAGCATGTACTAACTCTGCCCAAGCTTTATCACAAAGTATAGGATATTTTAAAGCTTAGTGAATTGTTTTAGATTAGTTAAATTTAGGTGTAGGTTTGGGTGGAAATGGTAATACACTTGAATTTTAATTTGAATATTAAAATTTAATTGTTTTATTATAGATTTGTTATGGTTTATAGGTATACAAATTGCTATATTTTTTTGAATAAAACACAATCATCAATTATTAGACATACTCTTTTACTTTAGGACAATTTTAAAGGAACTAAGCTTAAAATTTTCCTTCTCCAATAAGGTAGTGTAATACAGTCATGAGTTTAAGCGTTTGGCGTAATTATGTTAAATGAACAGCATTATGCTTTGGTCCTATTATGGGTATGTGTAATCAACTTAGGCATCTATAGGTCAAATAATAAAAACCTAATCAAAGATGCCAGGAGGTGAGGTAGTATCCTTTCTGGGAGACAAATGGAAAACTGTGTGTTCCAATACCTATGATAATTTTTTATTTTTCTGATCTTGAAAATAACAAAGGGAGGAGAATTTTATGTTACCAAAGGTAAAAGTCACCAATCTAAAAGCCTGAAAACATACAACTTTTAGCTGATGCATAATATGAGCGAGGAATGCCAGCAGAGGTTTAATCCTCTATCTGAACTTAAGGAATGAGAGAACATAGACTGGCTGATGTCAGGACACTGAGCTCCCATCTCTGAATATTATTTGGGGTTTTGACTGTTTATTAATGAGCTCCTAAGAAGTTTCTTCAGATGCGAGAAACCTCCCTCCTTCCTTTTTTAGGTATAAGGAAAAACATGGATGTGTAATGATCTACATTCCCTAAATGTTTAAATTAGAGCCAATTGTTACGGTGTTAATTTCCTATAAAACAGGCTTAATGTATTAACTGATTGATTGGCATAGGAACTGTGAAAGGATAGTTATCTATTTAGAGCCAAATACAAAAGTAAAGTATTATTTTATGATAATTGTGTGAATTGTAAGTCAAAATATATATATCATTCATGATTAAAATATTGCACTATTTCGGGGCTGCGAAGAGATGGCCTATGCGGTTCTAAGAGCACCGACTGTTTACAGATCGTACCCGGGTTCGATCCCGCAGAACCCACGATAGGCGGCCGAGTCCTCTGAAATATCCAATTCAAGGAAGACTCAGCTCAGGGGTAATTCCGAACGTCTCTTTTCCTGAGCTTCTTTTCGCTGATTTGACGACACAGGTGCATCAGCTTGCATGCCGAGGCAGTACATCATAACACATACAAAATATAATAAATAATCAAAAAATTAAAAACACTTGCCACTTCAAATTCAGTATTCTTTTTTTGAACAATTCTTCAATGGCTTGAAACTGGATGAAAACCCTGAAATGTTAAAATACATACACCAAATTTAGCAAGGGAAATATCTTCACTATACTTAGAAAGGTTCATTGTCTGAATAAATGTTTTAAAAGCAGACATAACAGAGAAGTGGTGTTAAAAAGTGAAGAGATGGCCTGGCATTTAAAGGCACTGACTGCTCTTGCAGATTGAACTGAGGTTTGATCCCAGCACCCACACATGGCGGCATAGAACCATCTTTTAACTTCCATTCAGGGGATCTGAGATAGACTTCCAACGCTTGCATGACATGGGTGTAACAAATTACGATTCAGTAAGGATCATTTCATACACACTCATATAAGATATAATAAAAATTAAATTATAATAATTTAATAAGTGAAATAGTGAAATTTACTGATGTTGACAAAAGTTCTTTTATGTGTAATTCCCATTTATAGTCAGTAATCTAAATTTTTGAAATGCAAATTGTGCAAATATTTTAAGGTTCTAGCTAAAGAGAAAAATTCTGTCCAATAGAATTATTGCTGTCGGCTGAATGATCATTCCCTTTTTAAAACTCTAGCTTTTGACATCATTTGAGATCATAGCCACAAAGACTAAATAGGCACTATTTCTTTGCATCTCTCCTGTTAGTTTGTAGAGAAATTTAATGTCTTGGGCATCATCTGAAGTGACCAGGCCCACCAAGTTCCAGCTTAAATGTACCACCAGGAACACTAAGTGTGCTGAACAAAACCTGGAACCCTTAGGAAGCAACATTAAAATGTCCAGTGAGAACAGTTCACATTTCCTTGTCTCTCCACTCTATTTCAGATATAGTTGTACTATTTACTGAATAAAATATCTGAGTATGTAGGCTTTCAACTCTATAGATCAGAAAATTAACAAAACTGTCTCTGACCTTCTCAAACTCTCTGTGATCGAGGGAGACAGGAAAAGGAGACGATTTTCATCACACCCTAAACACCAACCACCACTTAGAGAATATTGTGCAAATGTTATGAGTGATGGCACACGGATGGCAGATCATACGCCATACTCGATCCTGTGAGAAAATGCTAGAGTATCTCTGATAGTTACTATAAGAGTAGTTCGAGGAAGTTGACTTTTGTAAGGAAACGGGGAATAATTCAGAGTCATTCTATTTGGCATCGTGTAAAGTTGAAATATAGATAATAATGTGATCTTGTGGTTAATAAACTACACCTGTTTATGGTTTTATCTTGGTATTCTCAGACTTATGAAATGTGGAAAATGAATGAATTTCATCGTTCACCTAATTTATGATAGTCTTTTCACAGAAGCTGAATTGGCTTAGGACATGACTTTGTCAGTGTCAAGGCCAGCCTTGTCTAAAAAAAAAAAAAAAAAAAAAAAAAAAAAAAAAAAAAAAAAAAAAAAAAAAAAAAAAAAAAAAAAAAAAATAACATAATAAATAAATAAATACAATAATAAAAATGAATCAAAATCAAATATCTATCTGTAGGAATAAACAACTCTAATTCTCTCCAGCTGGAGAATAGCCCTGCGTTAAGAAGCACGACTAACTCTTGCAGAGACCGGGTTCGATCCAGTACAACATGGTGCGAAACCACTACTGTACACTCCAATTCTCAGGAAACTCCAGTCCGAGGGGAATCCGATGCCCTCTTCTGACCTTGAACATTGAATGACACGATGGGTGCACTTTCACACAAGCATGTAATGCATTCATACACATAACAGAAATAAATAATAATATAATAAATAAAAAATCTCTATCTATAATGATCAAAAAATCTTCTCTAGATTAAAGTCTGTAGGCACACACCTTTAATCCTGCAACTAGGGACAGAGCATGGATCTCTGTGCTTCAAGGCCAGCCGCTCTACCGTAGTAATTCCCAGGAAAACGACTACAGAGAGCCGCTGCATCAAAAAATAAATTGTTTTGGAATAGCTCATGTTTTCACTTTAACTTTGGATACATACTTTAATACAATGAACAGTTTTATATTCATTTTTATATTACAGAGCTTTCACCATTTATGTTCTTATATATTCTTTGGGATGTTGTTTAATATACAAAAAGAACCAGGTTTCCTTGTTTGCTGCCTCTAGTTATAACTGCTACTTAACTATATTGCTGTTAGGGATTTTTTCGCTCCAAAATCCACCATCTTGTCTTCTGTTCCACAGTGTCACAGGCAGCACACTATTGTTCAAAGTTATGAATTTTCTGTGCTATGTAAAGTGACTATTGGCAGTTGGAGAAAGCTCAAGTAAAATGGATCACAGTCCTTAATATAAGACCAAGATCTCTGAAAGTAATAACAATTAGAAAGGAGTAGGAAGGGGTAGGGGAGTGGCTCAGCCATCTCTGTTCAAGGCCAACACGTGGTCTACATAGGGGAGCTCTAGGCAATCCTGGACTAATGGAGACCATCGTCTTCTAAAAAGAGCAAAAACAGACACAGAAATATAGCACTGGGTTTCTTGCAGAGGACCTAGGTTGTGGTTTCCCTGCACCTTACATGGTAGATAACACTGGTTCATTTAATCTCCAGTTCCAGGGGAATCTCACGACCGTTTTGTACTCTAGAAAACGCATCAGACTATATATACTCATACATATAAAATAAAAAAGATAGGTAAAATAAAATAAAGGTATAGAAAAATAATTTAGCCTACTTACACAGGTAAAGTTGCTGAATATAACTCTAATGCTCAGGAAATTAAAAGGAAATATTACATACTATTACATACTTTGATTTTATTTTTGGTCTTGATAGGCAAAATCATGGTCCATTCTATCTAATATCTGTGTCTCTGTATTTTAAGACCTTCTAAAAAGAAAATCACTGCAAAAGAGAAATAACTACGAGTATTTAGAATTGCATTTAAGATGGTTATCCAAAGTGAAGATAAAACATATAAATTTATATATTTCATCTCAATTTCTAGGGTATATCACCTCTCACATAAAATGAATTGGTGAAGCTTTCTCTTCAGTCCCTTATCAGTATAAGAAATTTCCTTATTTAAGACTTAGATATACACTCCCTTCGTGTAAAACATATTCTGGTTTCATCAATAAAATAATTTCTTATGGGGAGTGCAAAACTACAAAGCCAAATTCCAGAGTAGAAGACTATTTAAATAAATGCATAAACAAAGAAGAAAAACAATCACACAGGTATAGACACGATAGATCCTAAAACCTTGATCCATGGGAACTGAGCTCCAGGACATGCTTTAGAAATACAATATGTTCCTTAGTTTCTGCCATGACATTGAGATAAGAACATGGTATTTCTGGATACAGAATTGTTATTGTTTCTCTATAAAAGAAATTATGTTGTAGTAGATTCTTTACAGCAATGGTTAGTAACAGGTGTATGGGTTAATTAGTAAATGTACTGTAGTTGACTGGACAGCTAATCTGTGAGTCTACTAGCCCATGTTATGGATACTGGACATACTTTCCTTATGTGTGTAATAAGCTATGTCTAGCATGGGCATTTCTGACACTGCCACTTTAAAACACATTTGTATATCTTATGAAATCTATGGAAAATTTCAAAAGTTCAGAGTAGTGACTTAGTTAACTATGCTGGTTAGCACATTTTCTCAGGAAGAATCCTGCCTGGGGCATTTATGACTGTTGACTTAGATGTGGTAATTGGGGGGGGGAGTCAGACAGTCATTCCAGTATGTAATTATCAGTCATTGTTTATCATATGGACACAGGAACTCAGATGCAGAGCTCCAGGCCAGAAAGTGTTCAAAAACCCTCTCGAGAAGAGGAACAGTCTGACCAGAAAAAAACTTTTGAAACATAATGCACTCTCTAGTGACTCCAATAATAAAGAGACACAGACATGAATTTGATATATGGTTTTCTGGATAGCAATTTTCTTGGTATTTCTTTCTTAATCCTGAAACTTTAATTTTTGTGCAATTTGACTGATTCCATGTGCTTTTGGAGAATAAAAGACAATAAACAGTGGTGGCAAAAAAATTAAAAGGATTGCCATTTTTACATTTATTGAAAAGATGGGCCCCTGGTAAATGATGATTTCAACTTAATTAAATACATCTAGTAATGTCATTTTCATTTACGTTGTTTGATAATGATGGTTATTAATGTACAGCAGAGCTGTGGATAGATGGACCATCATTGTATTCTATTCTATTTTGCCCATATACCTAGCACCTAACAAGCATTATTTTCTACTTCTCTTCTAGATATTTCTATGTTTTCAATGGTTCAAGAAGATATTTTACTTTTAACCTATTACACTCATATTTTAGGTTAAGAACTGAGAGACACACTTTCTGCCTTGTTCTTATAGGGGGATGACCTTAATAGTTACAATTCCTACATCATGGGGCCATGTGGTAAACCTCAGAAACACAATGTAAAATACTGATATGAGTACTATTAATAGAGGCTACAGTAAACTACACAGCATCACCTCCTTAAAGAAAACTGACTCTCCTTCTTCCAGAAGGTATCATGCCAGTAATTCTTCCAAGAGGGCAAAGCCCTTGTTGTTCCACGCTGGTGTTTTGTCTACCATATGCTTCTATAAGTCTTGTGCATGCTGTCACAGGTGCTATGGATCATGTGTGCCACAGACCTATTGTCTACAGAAAACACTGTTTCCTCATATTCATCCATCACTTTTGGCTCCTGTAATCTTTTTTTCTTTCTATGCCACAATAATCTTCAAAGTTTGGGAAGACAGAGTGTAATATAGCTGATCCATTTTGGGCTGAGCACCATGCAGTTTCTTAGTCTCTGCACATTAACCAGGTGTGGGTCCATGTGTTAGTCAGTATCTGCTACAAGAATGTTCTCTGATGAGAATCAAGAGATGTACTAATTTATGGATGTAATAGTAAGTCATTGAGTCAGCTTATTATTATGCCCATTTAGCATAATAATCTTAGTAAGTTCTCATCTATCTATGGCTTATTATCTGTCTAGCCCCAGGTCTTGGTCCAATAACAGTACAATTATGAGCCTTACCATTTGAAATGGGACTTAAATCAAATCAGAAAGTTGTTGGTCACTTCCACAACATTTGCATCACTATTGCCCAAATGGGCATACCTAGTCAGGCCAGATATTTTAGCTCCCACTATTCACATCTGGGCAAGATATGATTACTTTTCCCTTCTGGTAACATACCGAATATTCTAGTCATGAAACCTAGCTGGGAGAGATGAATCTTTGAGGTCACTAGCACGTTGATTTCTCATTTGTTCTACAGCTAAATTACATAATACCTCACTTATCATCAAATCCCAGAGGGAAACTAAGAGCAATTGCAAAATCCAGTGTTATTTGAGGGTTTATGGGACCTCCTGTTCAAAACCTCCAAAACGTAGAGCCCATTATTGTCATTGAGCTTTTTATTGGTGACTCTGTATTGTCTGATATGGGACATTGTGCTACTCTTATAGGGTGGTGCAATTTTAACTATTTACATATGTATACATTTTAAGAAGCTTGTACAGAAATGGGTTTTCATATGGCTTTTCCAAAAGGTTTATATTTTTATGCTCCTCAAACTCCCTCTTCTATCTTACCCTCCCATTCCCTACCACTTTTATCCTTTCCTTTTCCATTATTTCATCTCTCTCTCTCTCTAAAATACTGGAATCTATCTCTTCCCCTCCAAAATGTCCAAGGACCCTATCTAATTTCCTGACCTCAATGGATTTTCAAAAGCCCATATACCTGAAGATTTAAAGCTAGCATCCTCAAATGAGAGAAAACATGTAAAAAAAAAGAATGCAAAATCAAATCTATCTGTAGGATTAAAAACTCTATCTCCAGCTGGAGAGATTAGCCTAGCGGTTAAGAGAACCGATTGCTCTTGCAGAGGGACCCGGGTTTTGATCCCAGTACCCACATAAAAAAAAAAAAAAAAAAAAACTGTAACTCCAATTCCAAGGAGAACTTCCAGTTCCAGGGGAATCCCAACACCCTCTTCTGACCCTTCCGCAAGCAAAATTGCACGACATGAGTACACAAACCTACATGCAACAGTACATTCACACACAAAATAAATAAATAAAATTAAAAAAACAATACCTCTATCTCTATGATAAAAAAATCTATTTCTAGGATTAAAGGTGTAGGCAACACCACCTATAATCCTAGCATTCTTGGGAGCAGAGGCAAGTGGATCTCTTGCAATTGAGGCCCAGCCTTGTCTACAGAGTAAATTCCAGTACAGCTGGAGCTTGCAGAGAGCCTGTATCAAAAAATAAGTTGTTTGGAAAACTCATGTTTTCATCTTTACTTTGGGATTACAACTTTAAATACAATTGGGGAACCAAGTTTTATTTATTTTTTCATTCTTTTTTATATAATTACAAAGCCTTTTCCAACCCCCATATTTCTTATATATTCTTTGGGAGTTTTATAATATAAAAAATACCAGGTTTCCTTGTTTGCTGCTAGTTATCAACTGCTACTTAACTATATTGCTGTTAAGGATTTTTTCCTCCAAAATCCACCATCTTGTCTTCTGTTCCCAGTGTCACAGGCAGCACACTATTGTTCAAAGTTATGAATTTTCTGTGCTATGTAAAGTGACTATTGGCAGTTGGAGAAAGCTCAAGTAAAATGGATCACAGTCCTTAATATAAGACCAAGATCTCTGAAAGTAATAACAATTAGAAAGGAGTAGGAAGGGGTAAGGGGGGATGCTCAGGCCATCCTCTGTTCAAGGCCACACTGGTATACATAGGGAGCTCTAGGCCATCTTTGAGCTAAATGGGGAGACCCTGTCTTCAAAAAAGAGCAAAAACAGACACAAGAAAAAGCACTGGGTATCTTTGCAGAGGACCAAAGTTTGGGTTCCCAGCACCTACATGGTAGATAAACAACTGTCATATAACCTCCAGTTCCAGGGGTCTTCACAGAGTTGTACTTAGATACAGATAAACAATATATAACTCAACACATATAAAAATAAAAACTTATAGGTAAAATTAAAATAAAAGGTATTAGAAAAATAATTTTAGTCCTGCACTTACACAGGTAAAGTTGCTGAATATAACTCTAATGCTCAGGAAATTAAAAGGAAATATTACATACTATTACATACTTTGATTTTATTTTTGGTCTTGATAGGCAAAATCATGGTCCATTCTATCTAATATCTGTGTCTCTGTATTTTAAGACCTTCTAAAAAGAAAATCACTGCAAAAGAGAAATAACTATGAGTATTTAGAATTGCAATTAAGATGGTTATCCAAAGTGAAGATAAAACATATAAATTTATATGTTTCATCTCAATTTCTAGGGTTTATCACCTCTCACATAAAATGAATTGGTGAAGCTTTCTCTTCAGTCCCTTATCAGTATAAGAAATTTCCTTATTTAAGACTTAGATATACACTCCCTTCGTGTAAAACATATTCTGGATTTCATCAATAAAATAATTTCTTATGGGGAGTGCAAAAACTACAAACCCAAATTCCAGAGTAGAAGACTATTTAAATAAATGCATAAACAAAGAAGAAAAACAATCACACAGGTATAGACATGATAGATCCTAAAACCTTGATCCATGGGAACTGAGCTCCAGGACATGCTTTTAGAAATAAAAATATGTTTCCTAGTTTCTGCCATGACATTTGAGATAAAAGGCACATTGTTGGTATTTCTGGATACAGAACTTTTTTAGGAAAAAGAAAAACATAATGGTAATGAAACCACTCCCTAACTGTAAACTAGAGCCAATTGTTACAGTGGTAATTTCCTATAAAACAGGCATAACGTATTAACTGATTGATAGGCATAGGAACTGTGAAAGGATATTTCTCTATCTAGAGCCAAATTCAATAGTAAAGTGTTTATAAGTTGTGTAATTAAGCCAAATATATTACTATCACTCATGGGCACTTAAACATTATGCCACTTCGACCATTCCAGTATTTTTTTGAACAATTCTTCAATGTCTTGAAACTGAATGAAAACCCTGTAATGTTAAAATACATACACCAAATTTAGCAAGGGAAATATCTTCACTATACTTAGAAAAGTTCATTGTCTGAATAAATGTTTTAAAAGCAGACATAACAGAGAATTGGTGTTAAAAAGTGAAGAGATGGCCTGGCATTTAAAGGCACTGACTGCTCTTGCAGATGACCTGGGTTTGATTCCCAGCCCCCACATGGGAGCTAAGAACCATCTTTAACTCCAGTTCCAGGGGAATCTGAGACCCGACTTCCGCGGCATTGCATGACATGGGTGCACAAACCTACATTCAGAAGGACATTCATACACATAAAAATAAATAAAATAAAATAAATAATAATAAAAAGTGAAAGTTTCCTGGAGTTGACAGAAATTTCCTTTATGTGTGGTAATGTCCCATTGTGAGGTAGTAACCTAAATTCTTTGAATGCCAAAATGTTGCAATATTTTAAGGTTCATAGCTAGAGAAAAATATCTGTCCACATAGATTATGGCTTCGGCTGATGATACCATGATCCTCTTTTAAAACTTTCTAGCTTTTGACATCTTTGAGATCATAGCCACAAAGACTAAATAGGCACTATTTCTTTGCATCTCTCCTGTTAGTTTGTAGATAAATTTAATGTCTTGGGCATCATCTGAAATGACCAGGCCCACCAAGTTCCAGCTTAAATGTACCGCCAGGAACACTAAGTGTGCTGAACAAAACCTGGAATCCTTAGGAAGCAACATTAAAATGTCCAGTGAGAACAGTTCACATTTCCTCTGTCTCTCCACTCTATTTCAGATATAGTTGTACTATTTACCGAATAAAACATCTGAGTATGTAGGCTTTCAACTCTATAGATCAGAAGATTAACAAAACTGTTCTCTACCTTTCAAACTCTCTTGGGACTCAGAAGGGCAGCAGGAAAGGAGACAGAGTTTCATCACACCTACCCACCCACACCACCATTCCTGAGATATTGCAAAGTTGTAGATGAAAGGCACAAGGATGGCAGATCATAGCCATACTGGTCCTGTGAGAATTGCTAGATATCTTCTGTAGTTCCTATAGATGTAGTTCCGAAGAAGTTGACTTTTTGTGAGGATAAAGGGAATAAATTCAGGTCATTCATTTGGCCATAGTGTAAATGAAATATCAGATAAATGTTGAGTAAAAGATGGTTAATAAACGATACACCTGTTTATGGTTTTATCTTGGTATTCTCAGACTTATGAAATGTGGAAAATGAATGAATTTCATCGGTCACCTAATTTATGATAGTCTTTTCCACAGAAGCTGAATTGGCTTAGGACATGACTTTGTCAGTGTCAAGGCCAGCCTTGTCTACAGAGTAAGTTCCAGGACAGCTGGGGGCTACAGGGAGATCCTGTCTCAAAAAGACCAAAAAAAAAAAAAGGACTGGGAAAATGCAAATACATCACTATATAGCACCCAAGAATATAAATTTCTTTAATTTTTTTATATTTAATTTTACTTTGTGTATGAGTGTTTGGCCTGCATGTATATTTAAGTGCACTCACGTCATTTATGCCCTCAGAGCCCAGAAGAGGGTGCTCAGTCCTCTGGAACTGGAGTTTCAGATGGTTGTTAGCCACCATGTGGGTGCTGGAAATCGAACCTGGGTCCTCTGGAAGAGCGGCCAGTGCTCTGAACCACTGAGTCATCTCTCCAGCCCCCGAGAATGGAAAATTCATAGGGTCTGGCACTTAGTACAAAGAC
>VZQC01000986.1:388819-403117 GCA_009823505.1 Rhizomys pruinosus | reverse complement strand
CTGAGACATCCAGCCTTGCGGACTGAGCAGTTCCCTGGATTCCCGGCCTCTCCAGTTCGGAGCTACTGTTGAGCTCCGTCACGTGAGCAAATCAATAAATTGTATATAGTTATATATATTCATCCTGTTGCTTCTGTTTCTTTAGAGAACCCTGACTAATACAAATACCTTTCCATTGTTTCTGTTGTTGATTTCTAGTTTATATTCATTATTGTCAAAAAACTCATTTTGTTTGACTTCAGCTTCTTCAACGTCTTCAGTTTTTTTTTTTTTTGTGTGTGTGTGTGTGTGTGTGTGTGACCCAGTATAGTTTAATTTTGATGAATGGACCACCTGCATTTGTAAAGAGCATATATTCTGCTGTTTTATTTTTTAATCTTTCATTGAAGTTTTGTGCATTTCATACATCACTTCTCAGTTCAATCCAGACTCATTTCCCCCTCCATGCTCCCTGACCCTCCCAAGTTCATGTCCTGTTTCCCCTTCTGAGTCTTTTCAAAGTTTTTCAAAGCAGAAGTTTATTTTTTGGGGGAGGGGGGAAACTCTACTCCTTCAGTCAGTTCCCTGTCCCAGTTCTTTTGTTCTTGTTCCTTCCAATCCATATTGTTTCAACATATGCATTTATATATGTCACATATGTACTAAAATTATGTCATCTGAAAATAAACTGTATGTTATTTCCTGTGCTGGATAGCTTTAGTGTCAACTTGACACACCTGGGTTGAGGGAGCCTCAGGTGGGGAATTGGCTCCATTGGACTGGCCTGTGGACATGTCTGTGGAGTATTGTCTTGATTGTTGGGCAATGTGGGAGGGCCCAGCCCATTATGGGTGGTACAACCTCTGGGCAGGTTGTTGTGTACCATATAAGAGGGCAGGGTGGGCATGGGCCAGGGGAGCAAGACAGTAACCAGTACTCCTCCATGGCTTGTGCTTCAGCTCCTGCCTCTAGGTTCCTGCCCTGAGTTCCTGCCTTAGGCTCCCTGAGTGATGAACGTGACCCAGGAGATGTGAGCTGAATAAACCCTTTCCTCCCCAAGTTGGTGTCGGTCAGAGTGTTTTGTCACAGCAATGGAAGACAAACTAGAATATTTTCAAATCATATTTGGGGATTCACATATTTCCCTTTTAATTTTATATTTCTCTAAAACATGCAAACATACCCTCCACCTTTGTACCAAAATTATAAAGTCTGAAAGTAAGTAGTGGGTTAATTCTAGAGCTCATTAAGGGATTTACTTTCTTTTTCTTTTTTTCTTCTTTTTTTTCCAAAGCCAATTTCACACAAAATTTCCAATCAAATCTAGACCCATGCCCCCTTCCTTGCCCCCCCACCCCACCAGAGCTCATGCATTCTGCAAATGTTTTTTCATCTTTCTCTCAGTCTCTTTTAAAATTTTCGATGCAGAAGTTTACTGTTTTGAGCAGGTCACCGTTTCAGTCAGTTCTTTGACCTAGTCTTTTTGTTGTTGTTGTTGTTGTTCCTTCCAATTTGCATCACTCCAAAATATGCATATATACATGCCACATATATCTCTTAGCATCTTCAGCTTATGATTTCTTTTTTTTTTTATTAGGCTGAAAGATGTCATGTTTGAAGTCTCCTCCTTAACAAGCCCAAACAACCATCAGTCCTGCCCTTGTGCTCCACACTGGGGTTTTCCCTTCCCATGGTCACCAAATGAGGTCCAGTAAGCACCACATCCTGTCTTGAACCTCCTATACTGGTCTCTGTGATACAGCCTGGGTAGTCCAACAATGGCAATCAATACTCTGAAGAGGCTGAAACCCCAGGAGTAGCTCAATCCACAAACTGGATATCTTGGCAGTCCCCCATCTGGCACTGAAGGTTTGGAGGATTCTTGGAGAGACATGAGTCTTCAGTCCATATTGGAAGGTTGAAAAGCTGTGTCTCAGGTCTTTGAAGGATGGCAAAAGCAGTGGCAGCCACAGGTTAGCTGCACTTGCCTATAAGACAGGCAAAACAACTGTTTCTCTCTCTCTCTCTCTGTCTCTCTCTTTTACTTTTTGTCTTTTTACTAAGATCTCAAGTTTTTTACCTGAAGTACGATTTCCCAGGCCTTACTAATTATTTCTGGTTATACTTTCCTTTTAGATGCTTAAGGCCACACTGTTAGCCCAGATTAACCAAGGTTTTTGTTTTCTCAAGGTCAGTTGAGGATCTGGTCCTCAGGTTTTGGAGGGGTTAGGGAGCCCCTGGCTCATTTTGGCTTTTCATTTACCAGTTCCATCCACTTGAGGACAAAGTCAGGTCCTGCTAGACCAGGCTTCCTTTTTTAAAGCATGAGCAGACTTTCCTCTTTATAGACTGGACACTGGCTGAAGTCCCATTAGTGGATCTCCAAGACCTCCCTGCACAGGAAGACTGGTGACTCACATTTGCAGGACATTTCTAGAGATGCCCCCATGCATAGTTCCCTGAGACTTAGTTGACCTCTGAGGGCAAGGACCAAAGTTATCCCTTAAGTCCCTCGAAGGGATTCTCTTTCTAACAGCACAGTTGCTTTTAGATGAAGAGAAAAATAACTTAATATTACTCAGTTTACCTTACTTGATGCTAGCATCCACAAATGAGGGATATCATTTGTCATCTCTTTTTCTGGGACTGTGTTACCTCACTTAGCATAATATCTTCTAGTTCCATCAATGTACCTGCAAAGTTCACGATGTCACCTTTACTGCTGTACACATTTTCTCTATCCATTCGTTGGTTGAGGGGCACTTGAGTTGGTTACAACTATTTGTTATTGTGAAGAGAGCTGCAATAAGCATGGCTGTGCATGTATTTCTGCGGTAGGATGAGCCTTGTGGGTATATACCCAGTAGTGGTAAGACTGTGTCAGGTGGTAGGCTCATTTTGAGTCTTTTAATGGTTCTCCACACTGCTTTCCATAGTGGTTGTATGAGTTTACATTCCCACCAGCAGTGGATGAGAGTTCCCCTTTGCCCACAACCTCTCCAACATTTGATATCATTTGTTTTCTTGATCCTAGCCAGTCTTATTGGAGTGAGATGATATATGAGAGTGGTTTTAATTTGCAGTTCCTTAATTATTAACGATGTTGAACACTTTTTAAGATGTTTTTCAGCCATTTTTACTTCCTCACTTGTGAAGTCTCTCTCTGTTCAGCTCTTTACTCCATCTCTTGAGTGGGTCATTTTTTTTTTCTTCTTTGTTTTTTGAGTAGTTTATATATTCTGGAAGTTAATGCTCTGTCAGATGTATCAGCCAGCAGTGAAGGTTTCCTCCCACTCTGGGTTTTCTCTTCACTTCACTGATTGTTTATTTTGCTGTTCAGAAACTTTTGAGTTTAATGAGGTCCCACTTGTCAATTGTCGACCTTATTTCCTGTGCAGCTGCTGTCTGATTTAGAAAGTCTTTTCCTATACCTATGTCTTGTAGGTTGCTGACAATGTTTTCTTCTATGACCTTCAGAGTTTTGGGCTTCATGTTGAGGTCTTTGATCCATTTGGAGTTGTTTTTGTACAGGGTGAGAGGTAAGGATTTAATTTTATTCTTCTACAAGTGGTGATCCAGTTTTGCCAACACCATTTGCTGAATATGCTGTCCATTGTGTCTTCTTGGCCCCTTTGTCAAATATGAGGTGGCGGAAATTGTATGAGCTCATTTGGATCTTCAACTTTATTCCACTGGTCTACAGGTCAGTTTTTGTGCCAGTACCAGGCTGTTTTTATGACTACAGCCCTGTAGTTATAAGTCTGGTATAGTGATCCCCCTGTATTGCTCTTTTTACTTAGGATTGTTTTGGCTATTCAGGGTCTTTTGTTTTTCCATATGAATTTAAGGATATTTTTCCAAGACTGTGAAGAAACTCTTGGGGATTTTAATTGGGATTGCATTGAATCTGTATATTAATTTGGGTAGAATGGACGTTTTTACTATAGTAATTTTTCCAATCCATGAGCATGGGAGGTCTTTTCATCTTCTGCTGTCTTCTTCAATCTCCTTCCTCAGGGCCTTAAAATTTTTGTTGTAGAGATCTTTGGTGTCTTTGGTTAGGTTTGTTCCTAGGCATTTTATTGTTTTTGAGGCTATTGTGAGTGGGAAGGTCTCCTTATATTCCTTCTTGTGTTGCTTGTTGTTGGTGTAAAAAAGGGTGCTGATTTTTCTAAGTTAATTTTGTATCCTGCCACTTTACTGAAAGTATCATTTCTAGGAGTTTTCTGGTGGAGTTTTTAGCATCCCTTAGGTAAACTATCATATCATCTGCAAAAAGGGATAGCTTGACTTCTTCATTTCCAGTTAATACTCCTTTAATTTCCCTTTCTTGCCTTATTGCCATAGCAAGCGTTTCAAGCACTATATTGAAGAGGAGTGGAGATAGGCGGCAGCCTTGCCAGGTTCCTACCTTTAAGGGGAATGCTTCTAACTTCTCTCCATTTAGGATGATGTTGGCTGTGGGTTTGTTGTATATGGCTTTGATTATGTTGAGGAATGTTCCCTCCAGTCCAAGTCCCTCTAGAACTTTAAACATGAAGGGATGCTGAATTTTGTCAAAGGCTTTTTCTGTATCAATTGAGATGATCATGTGGGTTTTGTCTTTCAGTCCATTTATGTGTTTTATGATATTTATTGATTTATGTATGGTGAACCATCCCTACATCTCTGGTATGAATCCAACTTGGTCATGATGGATGATTTTTTGACGTGTGTCTGTATGTGATTTGCATGTATTGTGTTGAGTATTTTTGCGTTTATGTTCATTAATGAGATGGGTCTATAGTTTTCTTTTTTGGTTGTATGTTTGCCTGGTTTGGGTATTAGGGTAATTCTGTTTTCATAGAAGGAACTTGGGAGATTTCCCTTGGTTTGTATCCTTATGAACAGTTTGAGTATTAATGGTTGTAAGTCCTCTTTAAATGTTTTATAGAATTGGGGGCTGGAGAGATGGCCTAGTGGTTAAGAGCACTGACTGCTCTTACAGAGGACCCGGGTTCGATCCCCAGCACCCACATGGCGGCCGAGAACCGTCTGAAACTCCAATTCCAAGAGAACTCCAGTTCCAGGGGAATCCGAGACCCTCTTCTGACCTCCGCGGCATTGCACGACACGGGTGCACAGACTTGCATGCAGACAGTACATTCATACACATANTCTTGTTTATGTCATGAAATATCTTTCTTTCTCCTTCAACTATAATTGACATTTTGTTGGGTATAGTAGTCTGGGTTGGCATCTAAAGTCATTTAGCACTGGGAATACTTAGGTCCACATTCTTCTGGCTCTCGTAGTTTGAACTGAGAAGTCAGCTGTAATTCTGATGTGTTTTCCTTTGTATGCAATTTATTGTTTTTCTCTTGTGGCTTTCAGTATTTTGTCTTTGTTTTGAGCATCTAGCATTTTAACTATGATATGGCACAGGGAATTTCTTTTCTGGTCTTGTCTATTTGGTGTTCTATGTGCTTCTTATATTTGTATAGGTTTATCTTTTTTCTGTTTGGGACAATTTTCTTCAATTATCCTGTTGAAGATGTGATCCATATTGTTGTCTTGGGATTCTTCTCCTTCCTCTATCTCTAAGATATGGAGATTTGGTCTTTTCATAGTATCCCACATTTCCTGGTTATTCCACTCTTCTGTTGTTGTTGTTGTTTTTTTTTTTTTTAATGTAGGCACCCAGGGCTATAAACTACCCTCTTAGGACTGCTTTTAAATATCCCATAGTTTTTGTTGTGTTGTGTTGTCATTGTCGTTTAGTTCCAGGAATGCTTTTATTTTTTTCTTTATTTCTTCCTTGACCAATTTGTTATTCAGGAGTGTGTTGTTTAGTCTCCATGTGTTCTTGTAGATAGTAGGGCTTATCCGGGTGTTGATATTGAGCTTTATTTCACTGTGGTCTGATAGAATGCATGAAATTATTTCAATCCTTTTGTATTTGTTGAATTTTTTTCTGTGTCCCAGTATGTGGTCAATTTGGGGGTGCTGAGTAGAAAGTATATTCTCTGGTGTTTGGGTGGACTATTCAGTAGATGTCTGTGAGGTCCATTTGGAGTAATGTATTGTTCAGTTCAGATGTCTCTCTGTTTATTCTTTGTCCAGTTGATGTATCCAAAGAGCTCAGTGAGGTATTGAAGTCCCCCACTATTAGCATGCTGGGATTAATCTGTGCCTTAAGGTCTTGCAGAATTGTGTTTCTAATATTTGGTGCACTGGAGTTTGGTGCATATATATTTATGATTGTGAAATCTTCATGGGTAATTGTTCATTTTATAAGTATGTAGTGGCCCTCTTTGTCTTTTCTGATTAGTTTTACTTTGAGGTCTATTTTGTCTTTTATTAGAATGGCAATTCCTGCTTGCTTTTTGGTACTAATTGGTTGGAATATCTTTTTCCATCCTTTCACTTTAAGTTCATGCCTGTCCTTGAGGGTGAAATGGGTTTCTTGTAGACAGCATATAGATAGATTCTGTTTCCTAACCCATTCTTCTAGTCTATGACTTTTGATTGGGGAGTTTTGACCATTAATATTTAAGGTTATTATTGAGAGATGTGTGTTTCCTCCTTTCACCTTATTTTCTGTTTGCATTCTTGGTCTAGGTTTGTATTTTCACAGTTATACTTTTATTAATTTAATTTCTCTCTCTAGCTGCTTGGAGATAGGTGCTCCTTTCCTCTGTCCTTTGGAATGCTTCAAGTATTTTCTGAAGGATTTTTTTTGGCCATATATTCTTTCATCTTGTTTATGTCATGAAAAATTTTTCTTTCTCCTTCAACTGTAATTGACATTTTTGCTGGGTATAGTAATCTGGGTTGGCATCTATAGTCATTTAGTACTGGGAATACATTAGTCCACATTCTTCTGGGTTTCATAGTTTGCACTGAGAAGTCAGCTGTAATTCTGATTGGTTTTCCTTTATATGTAACTTGCTGTTTTTCTCTTGTGGTTTTCAGTATCTTGTCGTTGTTTTGTGCATCTAGTGTTTTAACTATGATATGGCATGGGGAATTTCTTTTCTGATCTTGTCTATTTGGAATTCTATGTGCTTCTTGTATTTGTATGGGTTTGTCTCTTTTCAGTTCGGGGACATTTTCTTCTATTATTCTGTTGAAGATCTGATCAAAACCATTGTCGTGGGATTCTTCTCCTTCTTCTATCCCTATGATGCAGAGGTTTGGCCTTTTCGTAGTGTCCCAAACTTCCTGATTGTTCCTCTCCTATGTTTTTATAAAATTTTTCATGATCTTTGTTTGAGCTTTCTAGTTTTTCCTTGCTATCTTCCAGGTATGATGTTCTATATTCTGCTTCATCCAATCTGCTTTTGAAGCTTTCTCCCATCCTTTTCTGTTGATTGCATGAGTGTTCAATTTCCTTTTTCATTTTATCCTGTGATTTCTTTAGTATTTCCATTTCCTTTTGGAGCTTGTCATTCTCTTCTTGTAGCTCCTTGTTTTGCTGGTCTCTTTCCCTTTTCATTTCACCATGGGGTCTTTTCACTGTTTCTGTTTACTTCTGGAGTTTGTCATTTTTTCCCTCCAGTTCCTTCCTGAGTTCTTCATTCTCTCCCTTTAGTTCTCCAATTTGTTTTTTATATTCTTTTATTTCTTTGATTATGTGTATGATTGCTCTTCTAAGATCTGTGTCCTGGGTTCTTTCAGTGAGATCTCGGTGTAGGGATCTTCTATAGGATTGGTAGCATCTGGTGGAGATTTATTATGTGCTTTTCCCATGTTGTCTTTTCTTTGTGTTTTTGGCATGTGGGTTTGTTTTATTGTTTGTATTCTTATGCAAATCTCAAATGTTTCTTCACTGAGTTGAAAGCTTAATTTGCTTGTTCCCTACAGATATGTTCATTGTCTTCTCCTTGGTTTATGAGGGCTGGTTGTGTTAGGTTTCCAGTTTTCACTTTTGGTTATATATTTGGAGGTTCAGCTGTCTCTTCCCTTTCTGGTCTGGAGGTTCTCCTGAAGTCCTGAGGTAACAATCAGGTCGGTTCCCTGCTGAGCATGCACCTGCTTTGTGCTGGGGTGTTCCTACAGCTGTTCTCAATAGGATACCCTCATTGTAGCTCAAGAGGGTTGGCTGGTCGGTTTGGTGCCCTCTGGACCTGGTGGGTGTTCAGCTGGCTGGGTGATTCTACCCTGCCACCATGCACACTGGGCCAGCTATGGCTGGCTGGCATGCAACAGGCCATACCCAGGGCAGTGATGAACCCCCCTGGAGTTGTGCACACCTATTCTCCAGGTGCTGAGCTGCCTCCTCTCTCTGGACCTGGTGGGTATCCGGATGGGTGATTCTACCCAGTCTCTGTGCATGCTGGGCCAGGTGTGGCTGGCTGGCAGGGAACAGGCCATGCCCAGGGGAGTGATGAGCATGCCTGGTGTTGTGCTCACATATTCCCCAGGTGCCGAGTTGCCTCCTCTCTCTGGGCCTGGTGGGTGTCCCATTCCATTGTTTCTAAATAGAGTGTACTGAACATGTCCATTAGATCTGGTTTGTCGATGGTGTTCTATTCATCCAGAACTTTGTGACTTTTATTCTCCTAATTCTCAGTATTACTGAAAAGGAAACTGGAGACCTATATTATAACTATGTATTCCTCTGTTCCCCTGTCAGTTCTCTCAGCTTTTTAAAACAATTTGTTTTAATTTTATGTGTATGAATGTTTTGCCTGCCCATATGTAAATGCTCCACATATGCACAGTGCTCATGGAGGCCAGAAGAGGGTGTCAGATACCTTGTAACTCGAGTCGGGAGGAGTGGTTAGCTGACATCTGGCTCTGAACAATATTTCAGCCCCCTCTTCTGCAATGATCCTTGAGAACTGGTCCCATGTCCTCTGCAACAAGAGCCAGTACTCTTAATCACTGAAACATCTCTCCAGCCCCTAGGTCCCTCAGTATCCCTCAGTATTTGCTTCACATTTTAAATTCTCTATTGCTTTATATAAACCTATTTTCAGAAGTTTTCTATCCTCCTGTTTAACTGATACACTTTCTTTTCACGAATTTGTTAGAGTTCACAAATAAGGAAATATGTGAGTCATCCATTTTATTTGAATTTCAAATAAAGAAAATAGCATGGCATGTTACTAAAATTATTTGCTATTAATTTGAAATTCAAATTGAAATGGATTAAATTTAATCTGACAGTTCTTCATATGGAATATTCTGTGCAGTATAACCAAAATACTCTGATCAATAGTCCTATGTGGGTTTCTAGTAGATGTGAAGGAGTTCTCAGGATGTCCTAAGGGAATGGAAATTCCAGATGATTGCAGCCACAGATGGCAGACAATGCAGGGGCACAAACCATCCAGATGAGCCCTCTCAACCCATGGATAATCAGTGACTTTATTTTGTGTTTGGCATGTGTTAAGCAAAAATGGAAATCTAAACCATGCAATTTTGATGAACTTTCCAATTTTTTTTGGTCTTTTTGAGACAGCGTCTCCCTGTAGCCCCAGCTGTCCTGGAACTCGCTCTGTAGACCAGGCTGGCCTTGAACTCACAAAGATCTGCCCGCCTCTGCCTCTTGAGTGCTAGGATTAAAGGCGTGCGCCACCATGCCCGGCTTCCAATTTTTTTTTTTATCTCATATCATTGGAAATGAATGGGAGAATCTTACCTGTCTAGGCTTTAAAAATGTTTCTACTGAATATTTTTTATAGACAATGGCTCCTCATCAAATTTAGGGCCCCCCATGTCCCAACTCCTCCATCAGAACTCGTACATTACATCACCCAATTTAAGCCCTATCCAGTCAATCTTTTGAACCCAGATGTCCTTCTATGCAAATTCACCCACTGGAGCCTAGTCAGCACATCTAGAAATCTTATGTAAGGCAAACTCTTCCTCATCTAGTAATAACAAGTCTCCAGTAGTTCTCAGTCAATGGCCAGTTCCCCACCCATTTCTCTTGCTCCACTCTGAGATCTTGTCTCAGTTGGCATGGGTCCTGTGCCTGATGCTAACATCACCATAAGTTCAAATGTGACAACTTCCAGTAATCTGTAAGCCTCTGCTTCCCTATGTTCATGCAGCAGCCCTGGCTCTTACAATATTTCAGCCCCCTCTCCTGCAATAATCCCTGAGATGTGAGTGGATGAGTTTTAATATAGGAGTCCTGCCCAGGGACACACACTCTGGAGACTCCCATTCTTTGAAACTGCCACTTGTGGCCTTCTGTTTGCATTGCACTCTATTGTGTAAGGAAGTTTCGCTGGTGAGAATTGAGGGATGCACTCATTTTCTCTCTGCCCCGCATTTCGTGATGTTCCATGAATCTTAGGTATAGAGGTTCAACTGTATATGTGTCTCTTAGGATTGGGCAGCTTTCAGATGAATATTTTCTGTATCTTACCAGTTGTGGGAGCCTGTCCAGGTTTAAAGAAGGGAATTTGTGGGGCTGGAGAGATGGCCTTGCAGTTAAGAGCGCCAACTGCTCTTGCAGAGGACCCGGGTTCAATCCCCGGCACCCACATGGTGGCTTAGAACTGTCTGTAACTCCAGTTCCAGGAGAACTCCAGTTCTAGGGGAATCCAAGACCCTCTTCTGACCTCTGCAGCATTGCACGACACGGTGCACAAACCTACATGCAGACAGTACATTCATACACATAGAAAATAAATAAAATTTAAAAAAGTAATCTCTTAAAAAAAAGAAGGGAATTTGTTATAATGTTGATTATAGTCAGCTTCAGAGTTCTATTTACCCACCTGTAAGAGGTACCCTTAATGTTATGTTCTGCAGAGCTTCTCTATGCTTGGTTGCATTTTTGTTGTATTGAGGGAAGTGTGCTGCCATAATCTATCATAATTTAACCAAGCTTCTCCTTGTTCCTCCTGTAGTTTTTGCTTCCATGAATAGTTTTGCTGTGGAACTGATACACAATGATGGAGGGCTAACATTTTCCCAATAAATATTAGGTTTTAATGTTTTCACGCACTTAAAAAAAACCCTTTAATTCCATTTCATTAGTAGTATTTCTAAGTATCAAGATTTTATCTTGCAAACTTATTTGCCATTGAGTGACATGTCCTGTTTTATATGATCATGGGCCTCTTTGCTGGCTCAGCTCATACTTGGAAAAAGATAGTACATCCCAATGGTCAGGCAGCTGGGCTTGATAGTCATATAAAGTGAGTAGAAATCTTGTGAACATTTATTTACCATATTCACAATCTTTAACAGATACTTATATTCATGTATATTTTTTACACAGAGAATAATTAACAATAGCTGTGCTTTTGGCTTAGAATGAGCTAGTTTATTATGTATATAACAAGGAAAAGTAAAAGAAAATATCAAGCAGCAGATAAGTAGCAGATCAGATCACACACTCTACAGCCATCCAGTAGGAACAAATGCAGAAGTATGGTGAAGAATAAAGAGTGATCCAAATGGCATGTTTTTCCCTCAGGTTAGTATCCATTCTCATCCTAAGCATTTTTATATTATATGTTAAGCTATAGCTGAGTCTTAAATTTGGAGCAGTTGCCACATGGTCTTGGGAATGATTTACCTTCCAGCTATTCTCAACAGCAAGGTGCTTTTTACAGAAGCAGGTGTGTGTGTGTGTGTGTGTGTGTGTGTGTGTGTGTGTGTGTGTGTGAGTGTGTTGTTAAAGAGGTATCTTTAAAATCTTTTTATTTTTTGGATATGTGCAAAAATACAATTAATCTTTGCACATTGAGCTCTGATTTTCTTGACTTTGCTAAGTTAATTTTCTTTTGCTTTTTTTGAGGCAGGGTCTCCCTGTAGCTTCAGCTGTCCTGGAACTTGCTATGTAGACCAGGCTGGCCTTGAATTCACAGAGAACTGCTTGCCTCTGCCTCCCAAGTGAGACTCAGCTAAATTAATTTTTAAATTGCATCAACTTATCTGTCCATTCTTTTGCACTTTATCTGCATCTTATTCTCCTTTTCCCCACTTCTTCCTACATTTTTGTTTTATTTTATTGAGTTTTTGTGCATTTTACACAATAGCTCTTAATCAAATTTAGATCCCCTCCCCTCCCAGCAACTGCCCCCACCCCCTGGCCCTCCTGCATTCTGTCATATGTTACATTCTATCCAGTCAAACATTTGCACCCAGATGTTCTTTGGTGCAAGTTCATCCACTGGAATCTAGTCAACCTATGTAGATCTTTTTTTTTTTTTTTTTTGGTCTTTTCAAGACAGGGTCTCCCTGTAGCCCCAGCTGTCCTGGAACTCACTCTGTAGACCAGGCTGGCCTTGAACTCACAAAGATCCACCTGCCTCTGCCTCTCAAGTGCTAGTATTAAAGGCGTGCAAGATCTTAAAGAAGATCTACTCTCCCTCGCCCAGCAGTAGACAGTTGCCAACTGTTCACAGGCTAAAGCTGGGGCCTACCACCCATTGCCCTCACTTCATGTTGGCCCTTGTTTGATTGAACTGGCATAGGTCTTTTTCCTGATGCCACCACTGCAGCAAGTTTATATGAGAAAGCTTTCAGTAGCCTGAAAGTCTCTGTTTCCCTATGTTCACGGACCAACCCTGTCTCTAACAATTTTGCATCTCTTCTTCTAGAGTAGTCCCTGAGCCATGGGTGGGTGGGGTTTAATATAGGAGTGCTATCATGGGACACACACTCTGCAGTGTCTTAGTCTCTTAAACTTAGCCATTTGTAGCCTTCTGTGTGCATCACACTCTGTTGTAGAAGGAAACTTCACTGGTGAGAGTTGAGGGATGCCCTGGTACTCTCTCCACCCTCTTTCTTCTATGTTCCATGGCCCTTAGGTGTAGAGGTTCTTTTGTAGATGTGTTACCTAGAGCTGGGCACTTCGCAGGTGTATATTCTCCATGTGTGACCAGTTGTGGAACTCTGAAGTAGCCTCCATCTGCTGAAGAAAGAGACTTCTTTGATTAGTGATATACCATACACTTGTCTATAAATATAAGGATCCATATTTACATATGGAAAGGCATTTCATTTGTCTAGAATTATGATAGAGATAGGGTTTATTCTAGGATCTATGACCCCTCCAACCATGTATATTTGGCTATAATGACAGTGCCACTCATGACTTCCCTCCCACTGAGAGGGCTTTAAGTCCAACTAGATAGGCCAACATGAAGTGATTACCCCTCAGATAACAGTGCCACTACTGTACCAATTGAGGTAGTTTGCTGTGCCAGTCATTGTGGTTATTGGGCTTTAGAACTGGGTTGAACTGTTGGTTGATTTTCTCCCTTTAGCAACTTGCATAATATCTTCTATTACTATGAGACCTAATCTTCAGGGAGACGGCTTCCAGGTCATTTCCTGTTCCAGCTCCATTGCTCCAAGTCCTGTGTCTGAAGAATGTCCTATCTTCAGCCGTAGGGTCTTACCTTCAAGTTCTGGGAGATAATCAAGTACTCCAGAAATAGCTTGTGTTATTTTGGGAGTCTCTTTGACCACTCTGACCAACAACTTGACGGGAAGTCTTTCCTGTCAGGCACTGTGCTCCTTGCCATATAGCCCTCAGGTATATGGACAAACTAAAGTTCAGACACCATATGTGTGTTTCTCAGGGAGTTTCTGAGCCAACACATTTCCCTCTGGCTTCTATGATCCCCAAGCTACTGGAGCTGTTTTAGGTCCACTTTCTTCTTGTTCCAGGGCCAGGGGGCCCACCTGTGACTTTGAAACAACCATGATGAGTCTGACATGGGGAGGCCAACTCCACTTCCAGAGCCAGTTCTCAGTAAAGATAAACAGTGCACGAAAATTTACTAATACAATTTATATTAGAGCATAATATATTTTGGGAAAAATAAAAAAATCAATGACTGGTAGAATTATTATTTATATCTACATTTGCTGATTTTTCACATAGGATACAGGGGTGCGATAGGTAGCAAGACAGAATCTTCAACCTGTTTTTTTCTCTGCTTTAAAAAACCTGTATATGACAATTTTAGTATAGGTGTGATGTATCAGGCTGGTGTAACTTAGCCTTTCTATGTGCTTAATGACCATACTTAATGCCCATACCAATTTGGCCGAGGAACCTAAGGGATAAATTTGCTCCTTGCCCTCAGAGGTCAACTAAGTCTCAGGGGACTATGCATGGGGGCATCTCTTGAAATGTCCTGCAGGGCTGGAGAGATAGCCTAGCGGTCAAGAGCACCAACTGCTCTTGCAGAGGACCCGGGTTCAATCCCCAGCACCCACATGGCGGCTGAGAACCGTCTGTAACTCCAATTCCAGGAGAACTCCAGTTCCAGGGGAATCCAAGACCCTCTTCTGACCTCCACGGCATTGCACGACACGGGTGCACAAACCTGCATGCAGACAGTACATTCATACACA
>VZQC01000986.1:307206-386247 GCA_009823505.1 Rhizomys pruinosus | reverse complement strand
TTTCTCTCTCTCTCTCTCTCTCTCTCTCTCTCTCTCTCTCTCTCTCTCAAAACATATATATATATAGATCATATATATATATGTGTGTATATAATATATATATATATAACTTTCCTATAGCCTCTTTCCTTGCAAAAGAATTATTATTCTAGTACAATATATGCAACTTGCAACTTAGTTTACCATTAAATGTAGCTTAGGTACATTTACAATGTTCTGCAAAATTTATTTCCAGAGAACGTTCATCATCCCAAAATGAAACACTGTATCTATTAAATAACTCTCTACAGCCCCTCCAATACCTGCTAGTAGCCTCTATTCTAGCTTCTGTTTCCTTGAATTTGACTATTCCAGCTAGCTTTTATAAGTAGAATCACACAACATGTACCTTTTCGTATCTCACTTATTTCACATAAGGTAGTATTTTCAGGGTTTTCCCACAGTGTATAATGGAGTAGAAGTTGAACACCATTTAAAAATGAATAATATTCTATAACATTTTGCCACATTAAATAATCCATTCACCTGTGATGGGTTCTACCTTTGGCTATTGTGATTTAATGCTGTTATGTGCATTACTGTACAAATGCCTCAGTGGTTGATTTTTAATTATTTTAGGTATATTGCTAAAAGTAGAACTGATGGATCTAATGTCAGTCTATGTCTAATCTTTGAGGAGCTGCCATACAAGTCCCACAAAAGTTGTACCTGTCAGCCCAACAGCAATACATCTGGGTTCTGAACCTTCCATAACCTTACTAACCTCCCTGTTCTCCAAATATTTTTAACAGTAGTCATAATAATGAGTAAGAACCGGTTTCTCATTTCTGTTTTAATTCGTGTTTCCCTACCAAGAGCATCTTTTCATGAACTTATTGACCATTTGAATAAACTCTTTGAAAAAAGTTCATATTCAACTTCTTTGCCCAATTTTCAGTTGTGTGTGTTTTGTTGTTGCTGTTCTTATGGAATAATTCATTTTGTACTATAGATATTAACCTCTTACCACATACTCAATTTACAAATATTGACTCACATTTTGTGGTTTGTCTTTTCACTCTCTTGATGTTGTTTTCACAAAAATTTGATATTGGTTTCCTTTTTTTTATTCTTTCTTGTGTTGCTCTATTTTTAGCATCATATTTAATAAATCATTACTAAACACGATGCCATGAATTTTTCTTCCTATGTTTTCTTCTAAGTATTTTAGGGTCTTAAAATTTATGTTTAGAGGACTAAAGAGATGTCTCAGTGGTTAAGTACACTGCCTGCTCTTCCAGAGAAAGTGGGTTCGAGTCCCTGCATCCCCATGACCTCTTCTGACCCTCACAGGGCATGGCATGCATGGGTGCACTTAAATACATGAAGACAAAACACTCATAAATATATAATAAAATAAATTAATCAAAAATTAAAACATGTTTAGGCATTGCATGGATTCTAGTTTTTTTTTTTTAAGTTTGTGAGAGTGTGTGTGTGTGTGTGTGTGTGCATTTTTTGCCATGGCATTTTTTTGTGGAGGCCAAAGGACAAGTTTGGATATTCAATTTATGCCTTTATTTTGTCGAGACAGAGTCTCTCTTACTGTTTCTGTCCCTGTGCAGCATATTTCAGGTTAGCTGGCTCATTATTTGGTGGATATGTAGGATTACAAAAGTTCACTACCACATCAATCTTTCTACATGGGTTCTGAGAATATAACTCAGGTCATCAGGCTTGTTCTCCAAACACTTTTAACTGCACATCCATCTCCCCAACCCCATTTGCTGCCTTTTAAAGACATGTTTTATATATGGGGTAATGTAAGGAGTCAACTTCATTTTTAGTGTATTTTTATTAAATTTTGCCATTTTCATACAGTATATTTTGATCATATTTAGATCTTGTCCCATATCTGCACTTCCCTTTACTACCCTTTCCCAAATTAATGAACTCTAATGTCTCTCTCTCTCTCTCGAGCTCTCTATGAGAGAGATTATATATTATCTATATTTATATATATCTATATATATAGGCTTATAGAGTCTAATTTTTGTCCTCAGATGTCTGTGAGTATGGGTCCATCCACTAGAGCCTAGTTAACCCAGTAACAGCCACACCTTTGAAAGAAACTGACTGTCCCTTCTCAGCAGCTGTAGTCAGTTTCATTCTTTTACATATGGATGTTCTATTTCCACAGCACCATTATTGAGAAAACTGTGCTTTCTTCATTGAGTGGTCTTGGCACAACTGTGAAAATTTTCTTGAAAATGCATATTATATCCTAGAAGCATTAAAGTATACTTCCATTGTTTTAGATCATTCAAAATCTAGACAGCATGAAGAGAAAGTAGCGAAAAATATAGTTCATAATGAGTTCTAGATTAGGAATTGAAAAAGATGTCTCCCTGATTTTTTTATACTATATTAAAGCCAGCATTCTAATCTGAAAAATGGTTTTAGAAATGCATGACTTAAATAACTGTTGGGATTAAAGGAGAGGAGAGATAAATATAGTGGCATAATATAATTCACTGTGCATCACTTTCTGTTCCTCTCACTTACCTGTCCCTGCCTAGGCTGGGCTGCTTTCTGACTCCACTCACCACTCCAGCTATAGGCCAAACACGTCATGTGGCCCTAGATGGTGATTTCCTGGCATGAAGTGTGGATTTTCCTCTCCTCTTGTATCCTTACCACCAGGAGGAACTGCTGCTGAAGACTCTTGGGGGTCACAACAAAATAGTGTGGAGAGTGACACTGTCTCAAAGCCTTGGAAACTCAGCTTTTTTTTCCCCCATTTTTATGTTTATGAATGTACTGTCTGCATGTAGGTCTGTGCACCCGTGTCGTGCAGTGCCGCGGAGGTCAGAAGAGGGCGTCGGATTCCACTGGAACTGCAGTTAAGGACGGTTCTCAGTCGCCATGTGGGTGCTGGGGATCAAACCCTGGTCCTCTGCAAGAGCAGTCGGTGCTCTTAACCGCTGAGCCATCTCTCCAGCCCTGGAAACTCAGCTTCTAAACGGGAAAGTGCTCAGTGCCCTTTAGGAAGGATAACGCATGGAACCTCCTTCCACTTCTGCCACTGTGATGCAGGCTAGGTGAGTCTTCGTCTGGAGATCTGTGAAATCAATCTCATGATAACCTCCCTCCTTTCAGGGCTGACCTAAGAATGACTTATGAAACTTGTCCAGTGTCCACGGTACAGAGTGGGACATCAGTATCCCTTTAAATGATCAAACACAACAGGAGAGGCTGGGTGAGACTTAGCAAAAATCGTTTCTCATCATTTCACTGATTACAGACTGATATGCTAATAAAGCAATTGCTCTAAGTGCTTTGAGCTTACTTTTTTTTTTTTTGTCTTTTTGAGACAGGGCCTCCCTGTAGCCCCAGCTGCCCTGGAGCTCACTCTGTAGATCAGGCTGGCCTTGAACTCACAAAGATCCGCCTGCCTCTGCCTCCCAAGTGCTAGGATTAAAGGCGTGCACCACCACGCCGGGCTTTGAGCTTACATTTTTAAATGCCAAAGATTCTTTCCATTCTTGAGTCTTTTATTATGTGACAACAGTTATAGTAGAGTTCCACACCGAGAAACACAGGTGTGTCTGTGAATACTCCTTTAGTGTTCAGTGGCATATCACAGCAGGGAGGCAAGGCATGGTAGCTGCCTAAACCACACCTTGAACTGCTCGGTATGTTAATATTGTTACCCGAAAATTCCACCCACCCTGCAATCAGCACTATAGGGTTTCTCAGAACCTGTATTATCCATCCAAGCCACACTAGGATCCCAGGTACCTGCTTGCATCCCTGAGTTATCAACATGCAAAAATCACTAGGTTTCTTTCACAGTTTTCCATTCTTTCACATTCTTTCATTCACTAAAAACAAAGTATGAATTGAGCTCACAACCCATATTATCATTGGAAATGTGGTATGAGCTCTAAGGTGCAAATAAAGAGGGAAAGAAGAAGAAAATATACATGCACTACTCTGAGCTTAAAATGTGACCTCTGGCCAGGCGTAGTGGTTCATGCCTTTAATCCCAGCACTTGGGAGGCAGAGGCAGGCGGATCTCTGTGAGTTCAAGGCCAGCCTGGTCTACAGTGAGCTCCAGGCCAGCTGAGACTAAAGGGAGACCCCATCTCAAAAAGACCAATAAATAAATAAATAAATAAAAAAAAATAAAATGTGACCTCTTACTGAGAAAGAGATGAAAAACATGTTTGGCAGAATGCATGAGCTTTGGTGGGGTGGGGGGGCAGGAAGGGGGGCATGGGTCAAGATTTTATTTGAAANTGGTCAGGGTAGGTAGACTCTAAGAGGAAACTGCAAAATGTCCCCAGCGATTCTGGAGTGCATAGGGTTGGACACAGCTCCAGATCATTTACACTCACCCTGGAGTAATAGCTCAGTCTGGACCATCTGGGGGTGCTTCCTGTGTTTTCTACCTTTAATTCTCCTCCTCAAAATTCAGACATGTTAGGCAAAGGAAGAGAAGCAACATTTATATTATTTATTTGTCAGAATTTGCAGAATCAGGGTCTCTACTGGGTAAGTAGAAAAATAGAAATGTTTACTACTTTTAAAAGGCAACTATGACAAACCAGTATATAACCAGGAAAGAGGCTCCTAGGACTCAAACGCACACATGAAGTTCACACGGAAGTTCAGCTTTGTAGTCTGCAGTGTTGCTGTGATGACAGAAATGAACCTGTGTTCCCCACGACCTGAGATTTGAGACTGGCATTTCTCTGCAGAGCTGGACTGAAGCCAAGAGGCCTTTCTCACCCCTACTAGCTGGCCCAGTCCTGGAACCGGAAGCAGTCACTTGCTATCTTCCACACTGTGTTGCTGGGTGAGGCCTGGGCAGTCAGGATGAAGTTCTGGTTGAATTCCCGTTGTTTGTTGCCCTCAAATGTCACTGTTCCACAGATCACCACGAGGACAGTGGTCTGGCTCGGTGTGGCTTCATCATGAACAGGCTGACAGTCTACCACGTTGATCTGGAACTCACTGGAAGGTAACATCTCAAAAAATTCACTCAAGGACTCTTGTCCCGAAACAGCATTTCCATTCCACACGAGGGTGGCCGTGCCCATGTACAGGCGAGACAGCAGCCGCCGTCGCTTATCCATGGTGGTGTAGTAGACATTGACAAACTCCTCTGCAGCTCTACAGGCCTGGTCCACGTAGGTCTTGAAGTCCACTGTCGCCATGTCTGATTCTTCAAATAGAGGCCTCTGCCAGTGTGCAGGGCAGCAGGGGCTGTGCCGAGTCGTCCGGGTCGGTGCCGCGGGAGGGACTCGGGTCCCCGGTCCCGCCGCAGCCGCGGCTCCACTGCGGGGCCGGCCCCGAAGGTCGCGGGTGGGCCTGCGCGGCTACGCGGCCACCCGCCGCTCGCTCTGGCGTGGGTGCGGGAAGAGCCAGTTCTCTGACCTTCTGCTCCTCTCGTAGGTTCCGCCCGAGGCGAGGCCCGGCGTCCCAGAGTCCAAGAACGGTTGAGTGCCCTCCACCGCTTCCAGCGCTGCCGGCCGTGGTGCGCTCAGCGCAGTCGCGAACCCCTCATTTCTTTTTCTGCCCCTCCTCTCAATCCACCATTCCAGTTTGATGTTACAAACGGAGGTTTCTCTATTCCTTGTTAACTTTTTATGCTTCCCAGACTTCTGCATCATCATAACTGTGTTTAATGACTTCCAGAAATATGAGTGCTTTTATTTAAAAATAATCTGTTGACAATTTCTCAGACTCTTGTCTGGGAAGTGATGAGCTTATCAGCTACTAAACATCAGTGTCCTACTCCCTAACTTTGAAGCCTTATGTGAAGACCTTATTCTGTCCTTCAGTTATTCATCTGTAACACAGGAATCAGCATAATCTACATTTTAAAGATGTTATAACTGTTTACCTATCTTTAAAACACTTGATGGATAAGAAATTTTGTATTTTTAGCCAGCCTTGGTGGCATATTCATTTAATCCAAACAAATTGGGAGGCCGAGGAAAGAAGGACTGCAAGTCAGCAGCTACCCTGGACTACTTAGCAAGATCATAAATAAAATACAGAAGAGCTCAAGATGCTGTTCAGTACTAAACTGCTTGCCTGGTAGTGGTGAGGCTCTAAGTTCAGACCCTATTATAGAAAAAAAAGAAAGGAAGGAAGGAAAGAAGGAAGGAAAGAAAGAGAAAAAAGAAAGGAAGGAAAGAATGAATGAATGAAAGAAAAGGAAGAAAGAAAAAAGGATGAAGGGAAGGAAAGAAGAAAGAAAGAAAGAGAGAAAGAGGGAGAGGGAAAGGAGGGGAGATGGAGAGGGAGGGAGATAAATTTTAGCTGAATTTAAAATTTTTTATATATCACCATTATTACTTTAGTAATAAAACAGAATGTAGGATGATTTATTATTATTTGCTATATTTTGCTGGTGAGTTCATGAGTTTCTTGGAGTAGCCTTGTCAAATTACCAAAAACTTAGAATAATAAAACAACAGAAATGTATTCTCTCAGAATTCTAGAAACTGAAAGTCCAAAATTAACATGTCAACAGTTTTGCTGACTTTGAGGGTTTGAAGAAATTCCTTTTTATGAGTACCAGAGTTCTGCATTACATAACAGTTTAATACTGGAAATATTTTGAAACAGAAGAATACTAAATAATAAATGTAAAATTCCTTATATAATTATAAAACCAATACTTTATAACCTTTAATGACTGCAGATCTGAATCATGAGCTTCAGTAAATGGAAAAAATTTTGACGCATAAAGCAGATTCGAAATTTTAAGATGAATTGATGAGGCCATTAATATTTGAATTTAATGATCAAGTTTATTTTCATAGGAAGAGAAACAATGTGACACACAGTAAGTTTCATAGTGATATTGTAGGAATAAGCACTACTGGGTTTGAGAGGCCTTTGCCAAATATTCTGAATTTAATGAAAACTCTAAATCTATTACAAACATAAAGGCAATAAGAGTGGTCAAAGAATAGAAATAGGACATAATGAGAATATAATTAGCAAAATCCACATTATGAACTCCACAAGAGAAAAGGTCTGAATCTTAAGGAAACACATTGGAAGTTATAGTGGCTAATTTAATCTGTCAACTTGACTTGGCCAATATCTAAACATTATTAAGTATGTTGATGGGAGAGTTACTAGGTGTGCTAAACTTGCATTGGTAGGCTGTTGTCGCGCGCAGCAGTCTCGCTGGCAAGAACTTCACGCGGACAACAGGATTCTTCTGCAGCAAACTTTATTGTGTACAGCTCTCTTGTGAGAAGGACCCCGAAATGGGGAAGAGGCACTGCTTATATAGCAGTCCAGAGGGTTCGTGCATGCTCTGGATAGGTGCGCTGACTTGATGCCTCATTTGCATGTTAAAGGCGCGAATTTAGAGAGCAGTAGTCATGCGCAGTTTTGCCCTAGTGCGGAAGAGGTGGCTACATGTAGAAAAGGTGGCTAGTTGTTGTTCTCTAGCCATCTCAGGAAGTCGGCGCCATCTTTAAGGTGCGACGTAGAGCCACACTGTTAGCAGTGTGACAGACTGCCAACAGTTCCCCCTTTTCTATTATATGGCTGGGAGAATGTCTGTCTTAGGTTGCCACTGCAGAGGTATACCTTACCCGTCATTGGGATAACAAACAGCTCGTCAACCGGTTGGGTCCATAGCGTCCCATGAACCCCCACCGATGATAGCCTCAGCGGTAAAAACTGCGAAGTGTCCTACGAGCTTCCACCGTTATGAGTGCTGATTTGCCCCCTGTCTTAGGTTGGAAATACATGCAGTATGTCTTATCCATCATTGACTACTTCTCCAGTATACTAAGCCAGATGTTAGCAGAGGAACCTGCTTCCAAAGCTGCAAGGGCCTGTGCAATGACCACCTTATCGCGCCGATGTTGGGCACGGAGCCTACACATTATCCAGAGCATAAGTAGAATCCCTCCACCTAAGAGTAAGCCAAATCCCGCCACCCCAGCCCATTCTTTGAAGTGTGAAACAGCGGTGGAAATCCAGGAAGCCAGTCCTTCAGCAAGGGAGGTGTCCATTCTGGTAGAATTCACAGTAACGATGGCCATACGAAGCTGGTTCATCAAGCTGTCAAATTCACCACTCCAGTTACTATCATGACGAATTGGCATTGGTCTTGGGAACACTGACAGGATCCCCCATCGTGGCTCCGCCTGAGTCATCCAGAGGCTGATCATGAGAATCACCAGCAACTGGATCACTGGTCTTTTCATGTTCTTTTATTTTTCTTGTTAATCGCTCAGGCACCCAAATTGGATTTTCTTCTTCCTGTGGAAAAACACAAATAGCTCCCCTGGATCTTATTAAAATAGGATCCGGGCCTTTCCACTTTCCAGATATGACATCTTTCCATTTTACTAATTCCTTTTGTGTTGTGGGCCAGGAATTGTGACGCTCGGCTGCAGAGCGGCCTTGAGCATCCAAATTTAAAAAATTTAGAGTAAATAATGTCACTGAGACAATTGTTTTTGGTGTCAGGGGAACGTTCTCCAATCCCTCTTTTTGTTTAATAATATAAGTTTTGAGGGTGTGATGTGCACGTTCCACAATACCTTGTCCTTGTGGATTATAGGGTAATCCAGTGATGTGGGTAACTCCCATCTGCTGACAAAACTGTTTGAATTTGGTTGCTGTATATGCCGGGCCATTGTCTGTTTTTAGTATTTGTGGTAGGCCCCAAGCACTCCAGGCTTCCAAGCAATGTTGAATGACCTGTGTTGTTTTCTCCCCAGAGAGGGGGCTAGCAAAAATAATGCCAGAACATGTGTCTACAGAGACATGTAGGTACTTTAATCTACCAAAGGAGGTGACGTGTGTCACATCCATCTGCCAAATTTGGAGAGGGCGTAATCCTCGCGGATTGATACCCACATGGGGGGTAGGCAAAAACTCAGCACAATTATGGCATTGTAGGACAATGTTGCGAGCTTCACTGCGAGTTAATGAGAAGCGTCTTCGCAAAGTTTCAGATGTCACATGAAATTGAGAATGGAATTTGGCAGCCGCCTCCAGGGGGCTGATTATAACAAAGGCGCCAATCCTAGTGGCACGGTCGGCTTGTTGGTTGCCCTTTGCCATGGGGCCTGGTAGTCCTGAATGAGCTCGAATGTGTGTAATATATATAGGAGAGGATCGAGACAAAAGTTCATTTTGAATTTCCTGGAAAATAGAGGCAACTGTGCTGGACATTTTAATCATTCCCACGGTTTCTAGGGAGTTGACAGCATTTACCACATAACTAGAGTCTGAGACAATATTAAGAGGCCCAGGAAAATTTTTTAATACTTCCAATACTACTTGACATTCTGTTAATTGTGGAGAGGTGTGATCAAATTGTATAGTGGTAGTTTTTCCTTCATGCACATACGCTCCTGTTCCACTCTTAGAACCATCAGTGTAGACTACAGCTCCCTCAGGTATTGGTTGGGTCCTAGTAACCCGGGGGAAGATTAAGGGCTGGCTTTGAGCGAAGTTTAATATCGGGTGTTTGGGATAATGGTTATCAAACTGTCCCTGAAAGGCTGTAACAAGAATAGCCCAATAGTCATTTGTTGCTGCCAGTACCTGAAGTTGTTCTGTGGTGTAGGGGGTAATGAGTTTTTGAGGCTGTGAGCCAAAGTGAGTAACCGCCGCTTTAAGTCCTTTTAGAGCCAGTTTAGCTACTGCGGCAGGATACCATTCAATGGTTTTGGCTGGAGATGCATTAGGGTGGATCCATAGGAGTGGGCCGTGTTGCCATAGGACTGCGGTGGGTAATTTAGCAGTCTGTAACACACATAAATGAAAAGGCTGGGATTGTACTATTCTGAGTAATTGAGCTTCACTTAGTACTTGTTCTACCCTTTTTAGGGTGGTCAAAGCTTCTGGGGTCATGGTGCGGGGTGATGTAAGATGTGAGTCCCCCTCCAGGATATCAAACAGTGGTTTCAATTCGGTTGTTGATAATTTAAGAAAGGGGCGCAACCAATTAATGTCTCCCATCAATTTCTGAAAATCATTAAGTGTATGAAGATGATCTCTTCGAATTTCAATTTTTTGGGGTTTTATGAATTTTGGACAGATAATAGTTCCTAGAAATTGTCCCACTTGGGTACTTTGGACCTTTTCCGGGGCAATTACGAGTCCATGGTTTCTTAGTGATTTGACCAGGACATCGAATGCATCATAAACTTCTGCTTGATTTTTACCACATAGGAGAATATCATCCATGTAATGGATGATTATTAGAGAATGAAATTGTTCTTGGACTGGTTCAAGGGCTTGTTGAACAAACAACTGGCACATAGTGGGGCTATTAGCCATGCCCTGGGGTAGGACCTTCCACTGGTATCGCTTGTCCGGTCCCATATGATTAATGGTGGGCAGGGTAAATGCAAATCTTTCTCTGTCCTGAGGACATAAAGGGATGGAAAAGAAACAATCTTTGATATCAACTATAAGTGTTTGCCAATCACTTGGAAGAGCTGACGGGAGGGGAAGCCCGTGCTGAAGAGGGCCAAAAATTTTCATTTGGGCATTAATTGCACGGAGATCATGAAGCAGTCTCCATTTTCCTGATCTCTTTTTTATAACAAAAATTGGGGTGTTCCAAGGAGAATTGGAAGGCTCTATATGTTCAAGCTCTAACTGTTCTTGTACCAGTTGATGGGCTGCGGCAAGTTTTTCAGAGGACAAAGGCCATTGAGGAACCCATACCGCCTCCTCTGTAAGCCAAGGTATGGGCAGTAAGCCCTCAATGGCCGTTAGGAAAAACCCAGGCCATGTCTATCTAATTTTTGTTTAGCAGATATTGGCTCAACTATTCCTTGATTAAATTTTCCCAGGCCTTTTCCAGGGAGATATCCCATTTTTGTCATTATGTTTTGGGCAGGGGCAGAGTATTCATTCACAAGTTTTAGTCCTAATTGTTTCATAACATCTCTCCCCCAAAGATTAATAGGCAACGGGAGGACGTAGGGGGTAAATTTCCCCTGTTGTCCTTCTGGTGCCCTCCACATTAGGGTCTTAGAACTAATGGAGGGTGAAGACTCATACCCCAATCCTTGTAAAGAGTGTGCAGATTGAGTCACGGGCCAAGCAGTTGGCCACCATTGAGCAGCTATTATGCTCTTATCGGCTCCAGTATCTAAGAGGCCTTCAAATCTTTTTCCTTCAACCATTAATTGTAATGTAGGCCTGGTATCAAGGCTAGCTATTAAATAAGCCGAATCGGTACCAGTAGAACCAAACCCTTCATTCCCTCTGTCTTTCTTATGGGAGGGGAATAATTTATGACAACTAGGGAGAACAAGGAGCTGAGCAATACGATCTCCAGATGAAATAGAAAAAAGACCTCTGGGAGAGGAACACATGATTTTAAGTTCGCCTGTATAATCCTGATCAATAACCCCAGGGTGGACTATGAGGCCTTTGAATGTTATAGAAGAGCGACCTAATATCAAGCCCACGGTGTCTTGTGGCAACGGACCATGAAAGTCAGAGGGGACAGGGTATATTCCCATCTGTGGGGTTAGGACTATTCTGGCGGTGGAACGGAGGTCCAGTCCTGCGGAGCCCGAGGTGGCTCTCCGTGGGTGTTCACAGGCGATTGTGTCCAATGAATGCGAGTGTGGTGGTCCCCATATGTTCGAGGGCCCTGGAGACGAGGGCCCCGCATCTCGTTTTTTGGATCCTCAAGAGGGCGCCCTTTGATATCTTTTATTGAGCGGCATTCATTTGCCCAGTGTTTACCTTTCTTACATCTAGGGCAAAGTCCAGGTACCCTTATGTTGCCTTGGGAGGTACATTCCTTTTTCAAATGGCCTGGCTTCCCACATTGGAAGCAGACAGGGCCAAATTTGGTGGGTCTAGCTTGTTTCTGTCCCTGTAAAATGGCTGCAGCTAGTCCAGCATTGGTGAGGGGCCCTCCTATCTCCCTGCATGTCCTTAACCATGATTGTAGACCTTTTGTCCTACGGGGGATGATGGCTGCTCTGCATTCTTTAGTACATTGTTCAAAAATAAGCTGTTCTATAAGGGGCATTGCTTGTTCCTGATCTCCAAGGATTCTTCCCGCAGCTTCCAGCAGTCTGGCGACAAAATCAGAAAAGGGCTCATTCGGGCCTTGAATTATCTTTGTTAAATTGCCCGAGACTTCCCCTTTGTTAGTCAGTGCTTTCCAGGCACGCAGCGCTGCAGTAGCTATTTGGGTGTAAACAGCAAGGGGGAAGTTGGTCTGATCAGCGGCGTGCTCTCCCTGACCGGTAAGCATTTCAAATGTCCATCGGGCCGCCTCGCCTCCAGCTGTAGCATTAGAGCGGGCTTGTGCCTGGCAGGCATCATGCCAGAGTGCTTTCCATTCCAGATATTGCCCCATTGTTAGGAGGCAAGCTTTTGCAACATACTGCCAGTCTGTTGGTGTCATGGCAATACTGGCCAGGCGTTCTACTTGTGATACAGTAAAATTGGCATTAACCCCATAAGCGCGGACAGACTCCGCTAACTCTTTAACTTGTTTGTGCTCTACGGCACGGTGGCCCCGACCACCATCATCAGTCTCAATGACTGGGAACATCTGTCTCATGGCATGCCGCACCTCCGGGGAGCAAAAAGAGGTGGAACATTTCCCAGGTGCATAAGGCGGAGGAGCAGAAGGCACAAGGGTGGGTGAGCTGCGGGGCTCGTTTACTTTCAGTTTTAACCTGTCCCGCCTCCGGGCAGACTGAAAGTGTTCATTTTTATACCGGGCCGCTTCCTCCTCTAAATCGTCCTCCTCGGATGGTGACAGTTCCTCATTAGACTCTGAATCAGTTAATGTTAAAGCTTGCAAGTCTTTAAACGGGTATAAAGTATCCTTGTTACCCTTTTCTTTTTTATTGCTAGCATCTTTGGAGACTTCCCTTTTTATATGTGCACTTAACTTTTCACCCCGTTCTGTTTCTGACATGCTTTCCTGGAGGTCCTCAAGGGCCTGCTGACCTTCCCTAATTTCTTCTTGACAGTTTTGATCCTGTAGACAGGATCTGACAAGCTTCCATATAGGAATGGTGCCAGCTTTTAATTTACCTGAACGTTGTTCCCTGTCCAAATCACCCTTAAGTTTGTCCCAACTAGGGAGAGTAAGCGATCCCGTGGAAACAAACCAAGGGGCACACCGATCTATTTCCTGAACGAAGGTATTAAGGGTCTTAGTAGAGACCTTCAACTGCCTTCCTCTTAAAACCGCTTGAAGGGCGGTAACTAGGGAGTGTGTATTACCCATCCTAGGGGCGATGCAGCCTTTGTGTTCAAGAAACAACATTACAAGGACAATTACAACAGCCAATAAAATGATTAGGCAAGCTTGGAATCCCTCTAGATCGTTAGAGAAAAGCATATCTCTCAGAACTAACCTTAAAAAATACTTCCTGAGCGCAGTTCTGAATCCTCTTCGAAAGCGAAGGGTCCTCTCGGCGCCAGCGATGGCAAGTTCCCGGGCCCGGGTCTTCGGCACCACTTGTCGCGCGCAGCAGTCTCGCCGGCAAGAACTTCACGCGGACAACAGGATTCTTCTGCAGCAAACTTTATTGTGTACAGCTCTCTTGTGAGAAGGACCCCGAAATGGGGAAGAGGCACTGCTTATATAGCAGTCCAGAGGGTTCGTGCATGCTCTGGATAGGTGCGCTGACTCGATGCCTCATTTGCATGTTAAAGGCGCGAATTTAGAGAGCAGTAGTCATGCGCAGTTTTGCCCTAGTGTGGAAGAGGTGGCTACATGCGGAAAAGGTGGCTAGTTGTTGTTCTCTAGCCATCTCAGGAAGTCGGCGCCATCTTTAAGGCGCGACGTAGAGCCACACTGTTAGCAGTGTGACAGGCTGCCAACAGGCTGTCAAAAATATCTTGCTTTTGCAAAAGTGGATGGGCCTCTTCCAGTCAATTGAAGACTCAAATAGAATGAAAGTTCTGAATAAGAGAAGCCTCCTTTGACTTGTTGCCTGAGCTGAGCCATCAGTGTTTGTCTGCATTTAGAAATGAATTAAGAGGCTGGAGAAATGGCTCAGGTTAATGGCTGCTCTTGCAGAGGACCCAGCTTCTGTTCCTAGCAACCACATGATGGCTAACAACCACTGGTAACTCTAGTTCCATGGAATCCAATGTCCTCTTTTGACCTTCATTCAAATTGCATGGCATAGATGCATTTACCTACATGCAGACAATACACACTAAGACATAAAACAAAACGAAATAAAAAGAATAAAAGAACTGAATGAGAAACCAGTCCTGGTGACACATGCCTTTAATCCCAGCACTTGGTAGACCAAGGCTCTGTGAGTTCAAGTCTAGCCTAGTCTACACAATAAGTTTCAGGTCATCTAGGGCTAGAGAACATGTCTCAGTAAAAATGAAAACTGGCTTTTAGACTGGAATTTCCAGCATTAGTTTTCCTGGTTCTTCAGTCCTCAGCCTTAGTCTGTAACTACACCATTGTTTATACTGTGATGGCTACTGTAAATCTTTCTTGGCCTTCATAACTGTGTGAGCCATTTTTATCAAGTATATTTACTCTCTCTCTCTCTCCCCGTCTGTCTCTCTCTCTCTTACTTGATTTTGTTTCTCTGGAGAAATTTCAACAATACAGAAGTCTGAAAAACAGACATAATTTCTTTTTTTAATAACTTTATTTATTTGTATGTGTATGAATGTACTGCCTGCATGTAGGTTGGTGCACCCGTGTCGTGCAATGCCACGGAGGTCAGAAGAGGGTGTCGGATTCCCCTGGAACTGGATTTAAAGACGGTTCTCAGCCACCATGTGGGTGCTGGGGATCGAACCCGGGTCCTCTGCAAGAGCAGTTGGTGCTCTTAACTGCTAGGCCATCTCTCCAGCCCTAGATACAATTTCTTATAATTAAGGGAGACATAACAAAATAAAGATATTCTAATTAAAGCCAACCTGAGATAACCTCATGGCTAATGTTCAAGAAAATGAAAATCATGAAAGGACACCAATTACCAAAAAGCACATGGAACCTGTGCAAGACTCAAATGATGATAGTGGAGGTATAGACGGGCAATCATTCTGAAAAACTGCTTGACTGCATCAATTGAGGAGAATATACAAGAATCCTATTAATCAGAAATGCCATTTGGGATATATGTTCAAGAAAAATTAAATACAACTTCCATGTAAAAGATATAAATGAAAACATTTTTATGTTATAAATAATAAGAAAAATGGAAGACACAAATCACCATAACAGATAAATATGAATTAACTAAGCAATATTATACTTTAAAAACACTAAGAATGAAAATCTTCAGCTAAGGAAAATAAATTAGTCTTATTACATTATGTTGAATGAAAATAGTTCATATAAATGATTACATGCTACATTTTTACAAGAAATTTTATTTTAGGGGCTGGAGAGATGGCTCAGCAGTTAAGAGCACTGGCTACTCATGAAGAGGACTCAGATTCAATTCCTGGCACCCACATGATGGCCAACAACTGTCCACATCTCCAATTCTAGGGGATTGGGCACCTTCTTCTGACCTCCATGGGTATTACACAATATGGGTGTACTTACATGCCTGCAGGCAATACATTCATACACATAAAATAAATAAATAATAAATAAACTATTTAAAAGAATTTTTAAAAATTTCCAACAGAGTTTGGGCTAAAGAAGAATATCACTATACACTCACAGTTTTTTCAAGATACCTTGTGACCTCTTATGTATAATATACATTGTCACCACCATAATCATATTTCCTCTGAACCCTTTAAAAAGTAACTACCAATAAAACCAATGGTTAATCCTGTGTTTGATAGACAGGCAATTGTGTGTAAATAATTAAAGTAAAAATCCAAAATGGAAGGCCAGTCATGGTGGTGTACATCTTTAATCCCAGCACTCGGGAGGCAGAGGCAGGCAGATGTCTGTGAGTTCAAGGCCAGCCTGGTCTACAGAGTGAATTCCAGGCCAGCTGGGGCTACAAGGAGACCCAGTTTCAAAAAATACAAAAAAAATACAAAATGGTTGTTTTATGTGCCCTAAATCCTTGGCAGTTTCTAAGTCACAATGGTAAAAATGATGGCCAAGAAAACCTGTGATAATCAACCACCACTGTGGTTTACCTAATCTATGGTAGGAACTGATTAAGATATACACATTCAAAATACTCTCTCTTATATTTCCCTACACATATATTTCTTACAATTTCACCAATATAAAAACATACACATGTATATGCACACTCACATATGCATATGAACTCTTCTCTCTCTTGTACCATCAAACAATTGAAGATCTATTAAAGTCGATTGGCTGGGGAACAAAGAAGAAACACCTCAATTGAACAAACTGCATCCTAACCACAAATGTATTGAAGAGATAAAACAGATTATTTTTGTTAATTTTGCTAGTAATGAACTGTAGATTTGTCCCCAGGATATTTTTTGCTCTTGTAACATTAGAAGAACAGTTTTCTTACTATATTTTTTCTCAGACTATATTTTCTCTCTCCTTTTTTTTTGAGACAGGGTCTTCTTGTAGCTCTGGCTGTCCTGGCTAGCCTTGAACTCACAGAGATCCACCTGCCTCTGCCTCCCAAGTGCTAAGATTAAAGTTGTGCACCACCACGCCCGGCTTATTTATTTTTTATGTGTATGAGTGTACTGATTGTCTGCATGTAGGTTGGTGCACCCGTGTCATGCAATGCCGCGGAGGTCAGAAGAGGGCCTCAGATTCCCCTGGAACTGGAGTTAAAGACGGTTCTTAGCCACCATTGTGGGTGCTGGGAATAGAACCCAGCTCCTCTGCAAGAACAGTCAGTGCTCTTAACCACTGACCCATCTCTCCAGCCCCAAGACTGTATTTTCTATGAAATCACAGTGATAATGTTAACACATTTATTTTAAAGATTGATAAATAAATATTAAAATTTATGTTTCACTATAAAAATAGTGTTGAAACACCTTTGCAAAGGAAGAACAAACTTGGACAACAAAAATTCTATGTGGTTTTTAATGCTCATTTAAACCTATAGGAATCTAAGCAAAGCCTCATAATGCACTTGCCATTCCATAAAAGGAGGATGAGACATATTAGTAAGTTTGAGGCCAACAGTCTACATAGTTAGACTCCGTTTCAAAAATAAAATCTGACAATCTGGCAATCTGAGGCTCCTTGCCTCTAAGTTGGGATACCTGCAGGAGGAGAGGCGATAAGACCCTGCTGCCGAAGACCTGACGTTAACATGGGAGGGATGTATTGAGACCGCACATGCAAGTGTACAGATGGCCTCTGGAATGCCAGAGAGTGTTACCAAAGGCCACTAAACCAGTAAGTAAAGCAAATACGGGTCTCCCTGAGTCAAGCAAGACTCCACCATCAGCACCAGCTACACCTCACCTGCCTGGAAATACTGTGCAGCAGAGGCAGCCATGTGCCTGTATATCCCAAATCTAATTGGCTATTGGCTCTCTCCTTGGAGGAATAACCCATGGCTGATGCCACAAGCTTACATCCTCTACAGGTTAGGAGATGTTATAAGCCACAGTAAGACCCTGTCATATTTAACAGGGGGGGGGGAATGTAATTCATGGATTAACATATCATCCAAACATATGTGTCTATGCCAAAGTAACCTACCATAACTATTAGTGCTGCTTAAATACCTATATATCTAATTGCTTGTGCTTCATTAGTAGGATCGAAAGGTTACTCCTGGACAAACTGTCAGCCCATGAAAGGAAACAGCCAGAATTGACTAGAGTCCAAGTCAACAGCTCCAGAGAGAGTGGACTGTTTTACTTCTCATCCACCTGTGCCCCTTTTTTAAGCCTAGGGAACAATCTGCGGAAGAGGGGGGCGTGGTAAAATGTAAAGGCTCCGATTGGGGTGAATGGTGAAACTACAGCAATGTAGTCTGGACACTCATTTGATCAACTTGATTGAACAAACAACCTGTCACCCCCCACTGGATGGTGGGGCTGTGGGGGTTTGGGCACAACAGCCTGCAGATTGGTTTTGCACGAAGGATGCTTGTACTCATGGATTATCACTTATAGCTAAAAAATGAAAAAAAAAAAAAAACAGAGAAAGATGCAGGACAGTTATGGCAGAATGCATGATCTGGGATGGGGTGGGGGTGGGGAGGAAGGGAAAGGGAAATATGCCTGATCTGAATTGGAAAATGATGTATGAAATGCACAAAGCATCAATAAAAATTAAATTAAAAAAAATAAAATCAACCACATAGGAATCAAGAGAATTTGCTATTGGGATAAAATGAGTCATTAAGTGAGTGAAACAGATTAAGTAACATAGAAATTACCACACATATACATTGTACAATGGTAATTCAGTGAGGAAAGGATTCTCTTTTCAAGAAATAGTGCTGGCATAAATGGGTATCCATAAGTAGAAATTATTATGAGCTGTGATCTATGTATTATATAAAATTTTAAATCGCAACTAAATAAAAGCCTAAATATAAGACATAAACTACACAATTCCAAAAGAAAAAAAGTAGGCCAGGCATGGTGGCACACACCTTTGATCCCAGCACTCGGGACACAGAAGCAGGAGGATCTCTGTGAGTTCAAGGCCACCTTGGTTTACAGAGTGAGTTCCAGGCCAGCTGGGGCTACAGGGAGACCCAGTCTCAAAAAGACCAAAAACAAAACAAAACAAAACAAAACAAAACAAAAAACCCAAGCACAAATGTTAAAAACTTCTGCTAGTCTGTAAATATAAGAATTCATATTTAGCATATAGTAAGAAATTGCATTTCTCTAGGAATGTGATAGATACAGGGTTCTCCAGCTATGCACATTTGGATTTGTTTACAGTGCTACACATGATTTCCCTCCCATTAAGTGGACTTTAAGACCAATTAGATAGCTGTTGATTACCCCAAAGTGAAGAGCTGGAAGCAACCCAAGTATCTCTCAACTGATGAGTGGATAAAGAAAATGTGGTATGTCTACACAATGGAATTCTATGCAGTGATAAAGAAAGATGCCATCATGAAATTTGCAGGTAAATAGATGGAACTAGAAGATATTAAGTGAAGTAACACAGTCCCAGAAAAAAACCAACATATGGTGTCCTTCATTTTCGCATCCTAACACTAAATCCTTATTTGTAAGGCAAAGGAGTAATTTTAAAATTTTGTTTATTTTAATTTTTATTTCATTTATTTGTCTTCTTTTCTTTTTTTTTTTTTTTTTTTATTATTTATTATTTGTATGGGTATGAATGTATTGGTTTGATGAAGGTCTGTGCACCCGTGTCGTGCAATGCCGCGGAGGTCAGAAGAGGGTCTCAGATTCCCCTGGAACTGGAGTTCTCCTGGAATTGGAGTTACAGACGGTTCTCAGCCGCCATGTGGGTGCTGGGGATCGAACCCGGGTCCTCTGCAAGAGCGTCGGTGCTCTTAACCGCTAGGCTATCTCTCCAGCCCTTGTCTTCTTTTCTTTTTTAGTAAATATAATGCTTGATGGTACTATAAAAGTACATTAAAACACATATCAGCTTGCTATGTAATTTAGGAATGTAGAGTAATATTTCATTCTACCTGCATGCAATTCTACTGTTAAAATATAAATCCTTGCCGGGCGTGGTGGCACACGCCTTTAATCCTAGCACTTGGGAGGTAGAGGCAGGCAGATCTCTGTGAGTTCAAGGCCAGCCTGGTGTACAGAGTGAGTTCCAGGACAGCTGGGGCTACAGGGAGACCCTCTCTCAAAAATATGTAAAAAAATTATATATATATATAAATCCTTAAACATGTTTTGGAATTAACCTATAGTTTGTTTTCAGATGTCATAATTTTGGTATATGTGTGGAGTGTATATAAGCATATTTTGGAGCAATATAAAATTAAAGGAAACAACAGCAACAACAACAAAAAGACTGGTTCAAAGTACTGACCGAAACAGTAAACTTGTGCATCAAAACATCTAAAAAGAAAAGACTGAGAATAAGATGCAAGACATGTATGGCAGAATGTATGAGCTCTGGCAGAGTGGGGGGCATAGTAGGGGGAATGTATCTAAATTTGATTAAGAAATATATGAAATGCACAAAAGTTCAATAAAAATAAAATAATGTTTCTTTTAAAAAAGGAAATTGCATTCCTCTAGGGATGTGACAGATATAGGGTTTCTTTAAGATCTATGACTTCTCCAGCTATGCACATTTGGATATGTTAACAGTGCTACATGTGATTTCCATCCCATTAAGTGGGCTTTAAGTCCAATTAGATAGCTGTTGATTACCCCAAAGATAAAATTGCCACTAATGGCACTGTTACCTGGGGATTAATCAATAGCTATCTAATTGGATTTTAAGCCTCTCAAATGGAGGGAACTCATGGCTGGCACTGAAATTATAACCAAATATATATGGCTGGAATAGTCATAGATCCTAGAGAAAACCCTATCTATCTCATATCTAGGCAAATGAAATGTCTTACCATAGCCTAAATATTGATGCTTATATTTACAGACAAGTATACAGTGTACCACTCCTCAAAGAAGCTTATTTTTGCAACAGAAGGAGGCTACTGCAGGTACTCACAAGTGGTCACATATTGAAAATATACATCTGAGAGATGCTTATCCCTAGGTTACATATCTATAGTGGAACCTCTACACCTCAGTCTCACAGAATTTATAGTGAAACAGGGGAGTGGAGAGACTACTAGTGCATCCCTCAACTCTCACCATTGAAGCTTCCTTATACAACAAAGTGCAATACACACAGAAGGCCACAGTTGGCTAAGTTTTAGAGAAGAAGAGACTTCAAAGTGCATGTCCTTGGATAGGACTCCTATATTAAACTTCACCCACCCACAGCTCAGGGATTATTTTGGAAAAGGGGGTGGAAAGATTGTAAGAGCCAGTGTTGGTCCATGACTATAGGAAAACAGAGGCTTTCGGACCACTGGAAGCTTGCTCATGTGAACTTGTGGCAATGGTGAGGTCAAGCACAAGACCCATGAAACTCAGACAAGGGCCCAGAGTGGTGCAAGGGAAATGAGTGGAGGGTCAGTCCTAGCCTGAGAACTGTTGGTGACTGATTACTACTGGATGAGCTACAGTAGACATTCCTTCAGATCTCTAGGTAGGCTGACCAGACTCCAGTGGATGAACTTGCACCAAAGGACATCTTGGTACAATGCTTGACTAAATGGGACTTAGCATGAATGGCACAGTGCATGAGGCTTTGGTGGGGGGATGGGAACATGGCTGGGGGAAGGGATCTAAATTTGATTAAGAACTGTTGTATGAAATGTGCAAAAGCTCAGTAAAATATTTTTAATATATTTTCCTGTTATTAACCTTTTTATATATCATACATCATTTCTCAATCCAATTTAGAGTCATTTCCCTTTCCATTCCTCCCACCCCACCTGAATTCATGCATTCTGCCATACATGACTTGCATCTATTTCTGAGCCTTTCCAGAATTTTTTCAAAGCAGAGGATTATTGTTTTGGGGAGAACTTCACTGTTTCAGTCAGTTTTTTCCCCAGTTTTTTGTTGTTGTTCTCTTCAACTTGTATTGCATCTATCTATCTATCTATCTATCTATCTATCTATCTATCTATCTATCTACATATACAGATACACACAAACACACACACACACACACACATATATATATGTATATATATATATATGCATACACATATCACCTGAATTGGAGGAAATTCTCTCTCTTTTTTTTTAGGCTAAAAGATGTCATGTTTTCCTTAAGGAACTGTTTGAAGGCTCCTCCTTGGCAAGCCCAAACAGCCATCAATCCTGCCCTTGTACTCCACACTGGAATCTTTCCTTCCCATGGTCACCCAAATAAGGTCCAATAAGCACTGCGTCTTGTCTTGATCTTTCTGTGCTGGCCTCCATAATACAGCCAGGATAGTCCAACAATGGCAGTCTATACTCTGAAGAGGCTGAAACCCCAGTAGCTGCTCAGTCAGGCTGGATGTCTCAGCAGTCCCGATCTGGCATTGAAGGCTTGGAGGATTCTTGGAGAGACACGAGTCTTCAGTCCATATTGGAAGGCTAAAAAGCTGTGTCTCGTGTCTTTGAAGGAAGGCAAAAGCAGTGGCTCTCATGGAGTAGATACACTTGCCAGTAAGAAGTGAAGACAGTCAAAACAACAGTGCTCTCTCTCTCTCTCTTTTATTTTCTTTTTGTCTTTTTACTAAGTTCTCAAGTTTTGTAACTGAAGTACAATTTCTCAGGCCTTACTGATTATTTCTGGTTATACTTTCCTTTTGGATGCTTAAGTTTACACAGTTAGCCCAGATTAACCAAGGTTTGTGTTTTCTCAAGGTCAGTTGAGGATCTGGTCCTCAGGGGTCACTCAGATTTTTCTTTTGGGGGGGGGGACAGAGGGAGCCCCTGGCTCCTTTTGGCTTTTCATTTACCAGTTCCATCCATTTTCAGACAAAGTCCAGTCATGCTAGACCAGCTTCCCTTTCTGAAGCATGAGCAGACTTTCCTCTTTATAGACTGGGCACTGGCTGAAGTCCCATTAGTGGATCTCCAAGACCTCCCTGCACAGGAAGACTGGTGACTCACATTTGCAGGACATTTCAAGAGATGCCCCCATGTATAGTCCCCTGGGATTTAGTTGACCTCTGAGGGCAAGGAACAAAGTTATCCCTTAGGTCCCTCAGCCAAATTGGTATGGGTGTTAAGTATGGTTGTTAAGCACCCAGGAAGGCTAACTTACACCAGCCTGATACATTGCACCTATACTAAAATTATTTCTTCTGGAAACAAACTGTATGTTATTTCCATATCATATTTCTTCATTCACATTTTTCCATTTTGATTTTATATTACTCTAAAATATGCATACCATACCACCATCATATACCAAAAATCCAAAGTCTGAAAAGAAATGGTAGGTTAATTATAGAACCTGTCTAGGGATTCACAATATAAGAATACAGTTGTTTTCAGATCACGAGGAATATAACATTAATGTTGGTCAGTTTGCCTTACAACTAAGTACTTGGTGCTAGCATTCTCAGATGAGGGATACCATTCGTCGTTTGTTTTTCTGGGACTGTGTTACTTCACTTAACATAATATCTTCTAGTTCCGTCCATTTACCTGCAGAGTTCATGATGTCATCTTTCCTTACTGCTGTATAGAACTCCATTGTGTAGATGTACCACATTTTCTCTATCCTCTCATCAGTTGAGGGGCACTTGGGTTGGTTCCAGCTCTTTGCTATTATGAAGAGAGCTGCAACAAACATGGCTGTGCATGTATCTTTGTGGTAGGATGAGTCTTGTGGGTATAAACCCAGGAGTGGTATGGCTGGGTCAGGTGGCAAGCTCATTTGGAGACTTTAAGGGTCTTCCACACTGCTTTCCATAGTGGTTGTACAAGTTTGCATTCCCACAAGCAGTAGATGAGTGTTCCCCCTTCCCTACAACTTCTCTAGCATTTGGTATCATTTGTTTTCTTTTTTTTTTGTGCTTTTATTGATGTTTTGTGTATTTCAGACATCATTTTTTAATAAACATGAATGTGCATGTATCTTTGCAATAGAATAAATCTTTTGGGTAAATACCCAGGAGTGGTATGATTGGGTCAGGTGGTAGGCTCATTTTGAGTCTTTTAAGGGTTTTCCACACTGCTTTCCATAGTGGTTGTAGGAGTTTACATTCCCACCAGCAGTGGATGAGTGTTCCCCTTTCCTCACAACTTCTCCAGCATTTGGTATCATTTGTTTTCTTGATCCTAGCCAGCCTTATTAGGAGTGAGATGATAACTTGGAGTGGTTTTAATTTGCATTTCCTTAATTATTAACGATGTTGAACACTTTTTAAGATGTTTCTCAGCCATCTCTATTTCCTCACTTGTGAAGTCTCTGCTCAGCTCTTTACTCCGTCTTTGTTTTTCTTTACTCCATCTTTTACACTTTTTTTTTTGTTTTTTCGAGACAGGGTCTCCATGTAGACCCAGCTGTCCTGGAATTCACTCTGTAGACCAGGCTGTCCTTGAACTCACAAAGATCCGCCTGCCTCTGCCTCCCAAGTGCTAGGATTAATTGCGTGCGCCACCACACCCGGCATTCTTTACTCCATCTTTTGAGTGAGTCATTTGTTTTCTTACTTCTTTGTTTTTTGAGTAGTGTATATATTCTGGAAGTTAATGCTCTGTCAGATGTATCACTGGTGAAGGTTTCCTCCCACTCTGTGGGTTTTCTCTTCACTTCCCTGATTGTTTGTTTTGCTGTACAGAGGCTTTTGAGTTTAATAAGGTCCCACTTGTCAATTGTCTGCCTTATTTCCTGAGCAGCTGCTGTCTGATTTAGAAACTTTTCCTATGCCTATGTCTGGTAGGTTGCTGGCAACTTTTTCTGTAAAAATATTTTAAAATAAATAAAATACAGAAAGTCAGAAAGTGCCACTACTACACTGATATAGTTTGCTGTGTCAGTCATTGTGCTTATTAGGTTTTAAAGCTGGGCTGGACCATTGAGTAATTATTGAGAAAATGAAAAAAATGAAAAGTTATTGATTAGAAAGAATCAAGGACAAATCATATTTATATTAAAGATTTCAGGGCTGGGGGGATGAATCAGTAGAAAAGAGTGCTTGGTCTACAATCACGAGGATGTGACTTTGAATCCCCAACACCCAGATAAAAAGCTAGGCATGGCTATATGTGCTTGTAACCCCAGTATTGGTGGAAAGAAACAAATGAATCCAAGCCAGCCAGCTCAGCCAAAATAGCAAGCTTCCAGTTCAGCAAGAGATCCTATGTCAAGGAAGGAATGCAGAGAGTGAAACAGGAAGACATCTGTCATCCTATTCTGGTGTTCTCATGTGTGTTCGGGGGCATATCCACCCATACACTTATGTGCATCTTCTAGAGAGAGAGAGAGAGAGAAAGAGAGAGAGACTAAAAATGATTTCCATGTACAACACACAAAATCTCCCAAAAGTCAAAAAAAGAAAAACAGTCTAGATACATTACCAAAATTTGTGAAGAGTCATTTTACCAAAAAATATATGGAATTGGGAGCCAAAAGTATAAACATTCAATCATCATCTTTAAATTTGAATCATTCTTACACGCTTGTGTAAGAATGATTCAAATTTAAAACTTTGGACATGCCATGTTCTGTCAAAGTCTTAGAAAGAAGAATTTACATACACTACTTGTGCAAACACAAAATGTTGCAAAGCACTTTGGAAAACAGATTTGTCAAGTTTTTATAATGTTGATTTCTCATTTACCATATGATTGAGCTAATACTGAATCCTAAGTATGTATAGGTCAAAGTGGATGTATATCCATGAAATGCATATACTAGTGCTGACAGAATATTCATTATCATGAGACTAAAATGGCAAACATGTGAAATGTTCCTCAAATGGTCAATGTATAAAACAAACTGCTTTATATACACGCTGGAGCACTACAGGGCAATAATAATGGAGGAAAATTTTATACATGCAACAAAATAAGCAAACTGCAAATTAAAAAGTTCTCTGGGTTTTATCCTGGTATGTAAGAAGCTTAAAATTCCTCATTGCTCCTTAATACCTAAAAAGGCATAGAAACTGGGGAAAAAACACAGTTGTCTCTCAGAAAAGAGAAATAACAAAAACATATCTTTGTCCTCCAAGTTGGGGACACCACAGCTTACTTACTGGAGCAGAAACACCTCTACTTCCCCCATGAAATCCATAGTTAAGAGTAATGCACTCTGGGGCTGGAGAGATAGCCTAGAGGTTAAGAGCACCGACGCTCTTGCAGAGGACCCGGGTTCGATCCCCAGCACCCACATGGCGGCTAGGAACCGTCTGTAACTCCAATTCCAGGAGAACTCCAGTTCCAGGGGAATCTGAGACCCTCTTCTGACCTCCGTGGCATTGCACGACACGGGTGCACAGACCTGCATGCAGACAGTACATTCATACACATACAAAAATAAATAAATAATAAAAAAATAAAAAAAAAAGAGTAATGCACTCTAAGCTAAAAGTGAGGAATTTATGCAGGATCAACATACAATAACGAGGCTTAGGGACACTGAAAATTTTTATCAGCATTTTATCAGCAGAAACTTTGCGTGTTTTCACAAAGAATATGAAGAAAAGCAAATCTCTGTATCATAGTCCAGGAAGATAGGAAAATATGCAGTATGCTAGAGCATTCTGTTCATAACAAGGCTTGTCCTCAAGAGAAAGTACCTTAACAGACTCTAGAACCTTTGTATTTTACCAGAGTTTAAATGACACTCCAGAAAGGAACTATGCAGAACCAGCTTCCTCTGACCATTCTATCTAAGGAGCAGAGAAGGCAGTCAGAAGCATCTATTTGCAAATTTTCCAGCCCAGGAATACAGGCTCATTAACAATCTGAGAGTTCCATGTGACAGAATGCTTTTTCATCTCCCTGTACCATTTCATTCCTATTGTGGACTTCTTTAACCCAAGACACCATATGTAATTTACACTCATACAAATGAAAGGGAGAATAAAAGGAAGATAACAGTCTGAAAAAAAATGAAGAAACAGAACAAAAAATCAGAACTATACACAAATATGAAAGAGAAATTGGAATAATTAGGCTAAGAATTTAAAGCACCTGTGATTAAAGTGTTAAGGGCTCTAAAGCATAAATTAGACCATATTCAAGATCAGATAGGCATGATAATTGGAGGCAGGGGAATTCCAAAAGGTTTTGTACGCTCTCGAGTGCGTGTGTGTGTGTGTGTGTGTGTGTGTGTGGTCACAAAATTTCTATGAAAAATGAAGAATGCCTTTGATGGGATCATTTGTAAACTGGAAATGACTGAGTAAAGAAGCTTGACCTTAAGGCCTTTAAAATAATAATAATGGAAGACATAAAGTCATAAAGTCACAGGTGTTAGCAAGGTGGCAGTGCAAGTGGGAAGGGGTCTGAATGTGATGAAAATACATTGTATGGAATTTTTGATGAATAAATAAAAATATTTTGTTTTGCTTTGGTTTGGTTTTTTGAGACAGGGTATCCCTGCAGCCCTAGCTGGCCTGGAACTCGCTTGTACACCAGGGTGGCCTTGAACTCACAGAGATCTGCCTGCCTCTGCCTCCCAAGTGCTGAGATTAAAGGCCTGTGCCGCCAGCATGCCTAGCAAAGAATCAATAAAAATATTTTTTAAAGACTCTTGAGTAGCTGGGGTCTGTGAGGCGCAGGGCTTGACCCCAAGCACTCAGACAATTAAACATTAGTAAATGATAAAAAAGAAAATAAGGGGCTGGAGAGATGGCTCACCGGTTAAGAGCACTGACTGCTCTTGCAGAGGACCCACGTTCGATCCCCAGCACCCACATGGCAGCTGAGAACTGTCTTTAACTCCAATTCCAAGGGAATCTGACACATTCTTCTGACCTCAGCGGCACTGCATGACACAGCTGCAACAACCTACATACAGAAGGTACATTCATACACATGAAAAATAAATAAAATTTAAAAAAATATTAAAAAAGAAAATATGGGGCTGGAGAGATGGCCTAGCAGTTAATAGCGCTGACTGCTCTTGCAGAGGACCCGGGTTCGATTCCCAGCGCCCACATGGCGGCTAAGAACCGTCTTTGACTCCAGTTCCAGGGGAATCCGACACCCTCTTCTTACCACCGCAGCATTGCACAATGAGGGTGCACAGACCTACATGCAGACAATACATTCATACACATAAAAAATAAATAAAAAATTAAAAAAAAATAAAAAAGAATCTTGACCTTGAGGATTTGTCCATAGCAATGGCTAAAATACAAAATTGAACAGAAAATAATGAAAAATTATATATAATTCCTTTGGAAAGAAGGACAACTACAAAAGTTGTAACACATATATAATGGGAATATCAGAATTAGAAGAGCAATAGGAAAAAGAAAAACAATATTTGGATTAATACTGACATGGAATTTCTCCAAATAAGAGTCAAATACCAAATTCTTAAAAAAAATATTTTATTGAGCTTTCGTGCATTTCACACAACAATTCCTAATAAAATTTAGAGCCCCTTCCCCATGTATGACCCACACACACCCTCCACCACCAGACCTCATGTATTCTGCCATACACGTTAAATCCCATCTGGTCCTACATTTGTACCCAGAATTCCTTCAGTGCAAGTTCATCTACTGGACTCTAGTCAGCCTATCTATAGATCAAATTCTTGATTCAAAAAATCAAATAAAACCTATCAGAATAAACATTAAAGACAATACAAACAAAAATCAAAACAGCTAGGTATTTCACATCCTAATAATAGAAAACCAATAAGAAAGAAGACATCTAAATGTAAAGCACACTTTACTCTTAGGCAAATAATTAAAAGAAAAATATATAAGGGTCCTATCCATGGACATGAACTTGGCAGTCTCTTATTCTCTAAAACGTAGCCACTTGTGTCCTTCTGTGTGCATCTCACTGTGCTGTATGAGGAAACTTTGCTGGTGAGAGTTAAGGGACGCATTAGCATTTTCTCTATCCCCCGTTCCTCTATTTTCCATGAAACTTAAGTGTAGAGGTCCCACTGTAGATGTGTCACTTAGGACTGGGCATCTCTCAGACATATAGTCTCTGTGTGTGACCAGTTGTGGAACTCTGTAATAGTTTGCACCAGTTGACTTGGGTCTGCTAAGTTCTCCACATTTCTCCACCCCCAGAAAGGTTCAACCCCCAATGCAGGAGGCATTTACAAGTGTCCTTAAAGACTCGAATCAACATGAAAGAAGATTGTAGAAATAGTTATGAAGCCATCAAAATGAAGTTAGCTCATAAGCAACTCCTGCTCCAGATTCTAAGTTTTAACTAAGAAGTATGCCAAAGAAAAAAAATCTATTTATTTATTTATTTATTTATTTATTTATTTATTTATTTATTTTGGTCTTTTTGAGACAGGGTCTCCCTCTTTAGTTCTAGCTGGCCTGGAGCTTGCTCTGTAGACCAGGCTGGCCTTGAACTCACAGAGATCTGCCTGCCTCTGCCTCCTGAGTGCTGGAATTAAAGGTGTGCACCACCATGCCCGGCTCTGTTATTGTTTTTAATACAGAGTCTCTCTGTAGTCCAAGCTGATCTGAAATTTGCTAAGTAATCCTGGCCAGCCCTTAAAGTGTGACAAGATTCCTGCCTCAGTCTCTGAGGCTAGTATTAATGGTACAAGCCAACACACTCAAATCATCTTTATTATCTACAAACAAAATGCTGCAGAATGTGATTTAGACTTACTGCTAAGGCACTTCCTATTAATGAACCTCAGAACTGGGCAGACTCATTCATCCATAAATGAGACATTGAAATAATCACAAAGCTCATCTATCGATTGTCTTGTGAAGAAGCCATAACCATATACACCCAAGAAAAGTCATTTTTACCACATTTGTTGGAGATCTAGGTAGCTGTAGAATGTGTTTCAGGAAACTCTCAGGAACACTTCTCATAGTGAATAAATATTCCTTATCCTGATTGCATAATCATCATATAACCCTTTGAAGACAAGGTTTTCCATATGGCTCAGGGAGAAATTTGAAGCAGGACCCTTTCAATTCCTTAACACTACTGACTTCACTGGTGTCTCAGTTTATGAAATGGGAATAGAATTAGAACTTCAATCCCAAGAACAAGGTGAAAAGCATTAACTGCAAAATTTTATCTTGGAACTCTCTTTAAAATGTGAATAATTGGGGCTGGAGAGATGGCCTAGTGGTTAAGAGTGCCAACTGCTCTTGCAGAGGACCCTGGTTCGATCCCCAGCACCCACGTGGTGGCTGAGAACTGTCTTTAACTCCAGTTTTGGGGGAATCTGACGTCTTCTTCTGACCTCCGAGGCATTGCACGACAGGGGCGCACAAACCTACATGCAGACAGTATATTCACATACATACGAAAATAAATAAATAAATAAATAAATAAATAAATAAATAAAAATTAAAAAAATAAATAAAATAAAATGTGAATGATCAAACCAACCTTGGTAACACATGTCTGTAATCCTAGCACTTAGAAGACTGAGGCAGGAGGATTACCTTATGTTAGAGGCCAACCTGGGCTATTCAGTGACTTTCAGACTAGGCTAGACTACACTTCTGCCTCAAAAACAAAAATAGAGAAAGGATAGAAAAAGAAAAGATGTAAAACTCCACATTTTCAACATATGTTTATTCCCAGAAAAAACACACAATATACCTTGATGATCCTCTAGAAGCTGTGTGTTGAGTTGACTCAATGAGGGGATGTTTGTTCCATGTGGTGTCTGCCACACGGAGTTCTAGTCATTTGGAGTCTTCAGTCAACAGGTAAACCAGAGAGCTCTCTCACATGGGTGATATCATCTAACACTATTTACTAGAATACTTTAGTTCTATCCCATACAGCATTCATGTGTGCAGAGTAGTCAGATTTAGCTTACTTTGATTAAATTTCAATTCTATATAAGTCATTATTTTTCCTTTGTGTGGTATGCAACGTTGTTCTGCTTATCTGAAATTTTGTTTCAATTGGACCACCTACATTATGTGTCTTTTTGAGTCAAGGATTCCCTGTAACCCCAGCAGGCTTGGAACTCACTATGTAGATATGTAGAACAGACTGGCCTCAATCTCACAGATATCTGCCTGCCTCTTCCTCCTGAGTGCTGGGATTAAAGATTTTCCCAGCTGGACCACCTATATCTTCATTTGCTAGTCCAGCTCTGAAGAATCTCTCAGTTTAAAAGAGTGCTGTTTTCCAATAGACAAGAAACTGAAAAGAAAACAATATACTGGTAATAAAAGCAAAAGTGGTTAATGTTATTTGTCAATTAAATCAAAGGATATTGGAATAAGTAGTAAGTATCATTTTTTCTGAGACATTTAGGATATATTTGGAAGAGATGGTCATTTGAGTTAATAGACTGAAGAAAGGAAGTTCCAACAATGTGAAAAGATAGATACCATCCCACTGATGGCCCAGAGAGAATGAGAAAGCATTAAGATATATATAGATATAGATATATATATAGATGATATAGATAGATATAGATATAGATTTATAGATATAGATATAGATATTCTCAGGCTGAAGAGATGACTCAGTGGCTAAGAGCATTGCCTGCTCCTGCAGAGGACCTGAGTTCAAATCCCAGCACCCACATGGTGGCTAATAACCATCTGTGACTCCAGTTCCAGGGGATCTGACATCCCCTTTTGACCTCTGCAGGCATTCCATGACACAAGTACACTCACACATGCAGCCAAAACACCCACATGCATATTAAAAAAATAAACAAAAATGAAAAAGAATATATGTAAGTTCTCTCATCTGGAGTTGGGAAATTCCTCTTTTCCTGCCTTTGGACATTAGAACTCCAGATTCTTGGGCTGTCGAGCTCTGAGCTTTATATCAGCAGCCCTTCACATTTTCAGATAGAGAATTGTACCATTTGCTTAATTCCCATGATTCTCATGCTTTCAGATGTAGACTCATTTTTACCACAGGCATTTCTTGCCTTTGTTTTTAAGTAGGATGGTCTAGAGTAGGTTCTAGGTACATGGGACAGGCTTAGATGAATACAATGTAAATGAAAAAAAAATAATTAAGACTGGAGAGATGGAAGTTGCTTCATACCCCACTGAGAAATTGTTTTAGGTTACTTGGCTAAATTCTCTAAGACTTTGAAGACATGAGTGGGTAGGGTAAGGAAATGATTTACTCATTCTAGAATGTATATGTAGATCAAAACATCATAAAGTAGGGTGGGAGTGGTGGGGTACATGCCTTTAGTCCCAGCACTCTGGAGGCAAAGTTAGAGAGGTAGGCAGATCTCTATGATACTGAGGCCAGCCTAGTCTACATAGTGACTTCCAGTCCAGCTAGGGCTATAGGGAGATCCTGACTCAAAAAGAACCAAAAAGAAAAAAAAAACATACACTACCTAAAAATATACACAATTATTATTTGTAGAATTAACATAAATAAGATGAGTAGACAGATAAATGATTTGAGAAATAGATTTTACAGATTCTGCCAGTGCTTCCTACTGCATATAAAGTGCAAAACTGAAAAAAGTAAAAGGTGGCCAAGTAAGTCTGAGTTTTCAGGTTACAAGGAAGGGTATGTGGCTAGTCCCACCATTGAAATATGAATATGCATTTATTATCCTCATGCTTTTCTTTCTTCTTTTTTGCTGTTTGGTAGTCATGCATATGTAGATAAAAGTATGCTAAAAACCATAACACATTCTGCTCACATCTATCATCAATGCAATAAAAATACAAAGAAATGTCTTAAAAATGTAAAACTAACATTTTGCAACAAGGTTACCTCTGAGGACAGAGGCTAATGCAGTCAGAGGGACTTAAAATGACTTTCAATTGCATATGGAATAATTTAGAATTAAGTATCAGTACATAAGAGTGTGTCATATTCTGTAATTTTTAAATTTTTTTGAGTCAGGCTCTCCCTGTAGTACCAGCTGTCCTGGAATTCACTATGTAGACCAGGCTGGCCTTGAACTCACAGAGATCCTCCTGCCTTTGCCTCCTGAGTGCTGGTATTAAAGGCATGCACCACCATGCCCAGTCTATGTTCTGTACTTTTAAATGTAAAAAAAAAAATAATAATTACAAAACAACCAGTGTCCATGAACTTTAAATCTGATTTTTAAAATGATCCATGTTAATCTAGAATATGTGGTAATCATTACATCCAGAGATAAATAGTTAATAACTTGACCAGTAAATAATTTTGAAATATATGGTATTTCATACATATCCCTCCATTTTATTGAGCTTTTAAATATATTTAGTGTATAAACATTACATATACATTTCATTTAACTGAGAAACAAACTGAAGATTGTGAATGTGGGACTGGATAGATGCCTCAGCAGTTAAGAACAATTACTGATCTTGCAGAAGACCTGGGTTCAGTTCCCAATGCCCACATGGTGGCTCACAACCTCCTGCAACTCCAGTTCCAGGGGGACCAACAACTTCTGGCCTCAGTGAATGCCAGGCACATATATGGTACATGTACATACATGCAGGCAAAACACTCAAAAACATAAGTTAAAATAAATATTTTTAAAAGATTGTAAATGTGGAAATTAAATGCTCACAAGTTTTCTACTCACTTTATATGACTTGAAGTCCATGCTACTAACCAGTGGTATATAGAATCTTTTTCTCTATAAGGGCTGAGCCAGAACAGTAGTGACTCCCCATAATCCTGTACACAAAGACAAATCTAGTATTAAGGATTTCAGGATGTTGTACAAAATATTCATCTTCACATTCTGTTACCGTTTATTGTCTCCTACTTGACACATAATGGGGGCTCTTATTCCAATTTCAAAATAGAAAGCAAAAGATGATGGTATGATAGAACATCAAATAAGGTAAGGGTTTTCTTTTACATTCACACCTGGTTCAGGAAACGATGTCCCACAGAGACAACAACACTTCCACTTATATAAATACTTAAAAATTCATTCCCTGTTTCTTTGAAATGCATTGATATGTTAGAGATTTTTTTTTCTTTTGGAAGGGTGAGAACAAGGAAGCCAACATACAGATTTGTTACATATTATGCATCACTGTCCACAGATTTGTTCACTGCTCATTTTCTCTTCAAAAAAGATCTAAGTTAAAATATCAATGTACTCATTTAAAGAATGGCCCAGAGGCTGAAGAGATGACCCAGTGGTTAAGAGCCCTGGCTGCTCTTGCAGAGGACCCAGGTTTGGTTCCCAGCACCCCATTGGAAGCTAACAATTGTTCCTAGCTCCATTTCCAGGTGATCCAGTGTCCTCTTCTGGCCTCTGTGGGCAATGGATGCACGTAGTGCACCTACATAGATGCACTCATACACATAAAATAAAAATAAAATATCTCTTAAAATCATTCATATACATAGAAAAAGATGGCCCAGGTCAGATTCACAAAGAATTACATAATATAGAGTCCCACATATCTAAGTAGAGGCTGGAATGTTGATTTCTACTAGCTATTTACAAATATATGCATATATATAATGTGCACAAAACATTCACATACATGCACTATTTAAAAATTTTGAGGTCACATTTTAAACTTTATTTGTTAATTTTTATTTTATATGTAGTAGTATTTTGGCTGTAAATACATAATTGGATCAACGTATGCCCTCCCTGTGCAGGCACGAAGAGGGCAGTAGACCCCTGGAACTGAAGTTACAGTTTTTAGACACAGTGTAGTTGCTGGCTGGGAACCAAACCCAGGTTCTCTGCTAGAGCATCCAGTGCTCTTAATCACTGAGCCATCTCTCCATCCCCATTAATTAATTTTTTGCATGTTCGTTTGTTTTGAGGGTAGAACTTCCAGGTACACATATAGTTCTCTGAAGCCTGATATGTGTGGGCACACCCACTTCTGAGATGAACATGGAACATTCATGAGCACTCACTTTATCTGAGGTAGTTAAATCTCAGACATAAACGGAAGCATGGATTAAATTATGGGAACTTCATGAAAATAACAACTGTTAGAACAAATACTTCAATGTATATAGCTTGTTAAGATATGATCAACTGGGCGTGGTGGTGCACGCCTTTAATCCTAGCATTTGGGAGGCAGAGGTAGGTGGAGCTCTGTGAGTTCAAGGCCAGCCTGGTCTACATAGTGAGTTCCAGGACAGCTGGGGCTACAGGGANGAGCATTATATAATAAAATAAAATGAATCAAACAGTCAATAAGCCAGAAAACTGATGATCTTGTGAAATAAAGGAAAATAGATGGAAAGAATAGTAGAAATGAATGTGTTAAGAAACTAATTCACAGGTCCCTCAAGATTGCTTAGTGGGTAAAGGAACTACTGCAAAGCTGACAACCTAAATTTAATACCTGGAAGCGACATGACGGCAGAAGAGAATGGACTTGTGCCGTGCTCACAGCTACACACACACACACACACACACACACAAGCACACACACACACCTACACACACAGTTACACACACAACTAATTAATTAATTAATTAAAATAATCAGGAAAATTTTTAAATGAAAAAGAAACTAAACCACAATAGAATGAATACACACATACAGAAAAAGAAAATAACACATCAGTGAAAACTATTCAAAGTATAATGAACATCACCAGTTCTGGCAAAAGATCTACATTTTCCAGAAGCTGAGCAAACTAAGAACACACAAAAACAACCACGAAAAGCATCCATAGTCAGACTTTAGAAAATTAACAACGAAGGAGAAAAATCTTGAGTTCAGGGTGACAGAAACACTATATTTCCAACACAAAGAAATTCACGCACAGGATAACAAATTTCTCATCAGAAACCATATAATCCAGAAGGAACTGCTAAAATAAAAAAGTGTGAAACTTGAATTTCTATATCCAAATAAATTACCTTGTAGTTCTAAAGAGGATACTAAGACATTCTCAAATGATGGAATATAAGAGCTTGTTGCCAGGAGATATGCCCTAAAAATGACTAAAGGAGATTTCATAAAATAGAAGGAAATCAACACAAGTTGCAAGCTAGGAACATATTAGAGGAAGGAAAAAAGTACAATAAAAGAGTGAAAAATGAGATTAAGTATAAAATTTGGGGGATGGAGAGATGGCTCAGTGGTTAAGAGCACTGACTGCTCTTGCAGAGGACCTGGGTTCGATTCCCAGCACCACATGGCAGCTAAGAACCGTCTTTAACACCAGTTCCAGGGGAATTCGACGCCCTCTTCTGACCTCCGCGGCATTGCACGACATGGGTGCACCAACCCTACGTGTAGACAGTACATTCATACACATAAAAAATAATAAATAATAAAAAATTTTTTAAAGTAGTATAAAATTTCATTTTTCCTCTTAAAATCTGCATAATATGTGTGAAAGTTGAAGCAAGAAGTATATACCAAATGCGATGTGGTCCTCACTATAGATAAATATACTGAAGACTGTGATTATAGATGGTGCTGACAAAGGGACATTATTAACAAACTCATTTGAAAGAACCTGGCATTTAATTACACTCACCATATCAATAATACTAATAAAATATTTCACATGCAGAGTTCTGGGAACTCTGGAGGGTCTGTTCGTGTAATTAATCCAAAGTGCTCTGGTCCTTTTCACCACCTGAGAGCAAAGGGTGTTTTCCCACATGAAAATACACTTAATTCTACCGTATTACTGATGGTCAGAGGATGAGATTCTCTCATTTTTTTGAGCACACAAGATACTGACTTCCCTATAGTGTGTCCTCATGATCTCTTCACACTCTTGCTCCAATAAACTTTCATGGAAATTCCACACTACACATGGTTCTTCTCTATGAACTGGTTTGTGGGTACAGTCACTTCTCAGATGTTCCACTAGAAGGCAGAGGAAGGGGGAGAAAGCACATAGGAAAAAAAAAAAAGACGAAAGTAGGATGAGAAAGCAAATGAATGCAGGGAGTAGAGTGGTGGTGTCTTGACTACCTGGACTTCACTAAATTGTAGCTGTGCAATGATACATTTCCTCTTCCCTGGCTCATCCTGTAGTCCTGCTATGGTACACTGAACTCTCAGACATAATGGACACAGGCTTATTCCTGTTTTCCAAGTCTTCTCTCTGTACACATGTCATTATGTTAATGTCAGAAGAATTACATAATGGAATGAAAGAGGCAAAGTGGGGATGGGGCACTCATATGTCTTGAGGCTATACTGGATGTTACCTACTTTTGGTTTTCGTTTTCTAGATCTTCAAGTACTTAATATGATGTTCTCGGGTGGGCATCATTATTCCCTTTCTACAGATGGGAAGATAGGCTCAGAGAATACTGTGCATTTTAATTCAGTTCTGCAGAGGCATCAAATGGACTGAGCATCACAATACATGATAACATATTAGTGGACAACATTTTGAGGAAATGAGGATCTCTTAGTCATACCAATGTAAATACGTACATGAATAAATAAGTACAGGGGGCAAGAAACCAATATGTGCAAATGTCAACCAATAATTGAAGAAATAGCAATAGAAGGACTTGAAATCTAACAGTTATAAGTGATTCATCAAGAGCATGATAACTGGGTGCTCACTCTGCACCAAAGCCCATGCAAGTCATTTAGTCACCTTGGTAACCATGTTGGATAAGCAATACTCACAGAAAAAAAATCCACATCAATCTTGTTCTTATACGCTAGGATCTGCATAGAAATGAGACAAGTACATTAAGTAACCTCAGGGATCCCTAACAATAACCATTCCTTGCAGGTTCAGGACATACACATACATAAATACATACACATATACATGCTGTGACCCACTGTCATCATCTAAGTTGCAGGCATTAAGGTACATTTACTGGAAGCTGAAGAAGTAATGTCACACTTTTCAGCAATTCATTTCAATATATCACATATAATGTTGAAACCTATAGAACTATGTTCTTTTGGCATAATTATTCTGAAGATGACCTATAAAATTGTCTCTGGGCTATTTCTCTCACTTGCTTCAATAGCCCTTAAAAGTTGATATGCAGACATAGGCAAAACAGGTTAAGCATCAAATACCTTTTCCATCTTAGAGTAAACTATCTTTTTCTTCCTTTTTTATTTTGTTTTCTCATATAGCCCATGTCAGCCTTGAACTCCCTATGTATCCAAGGATGACATTGAACTCCTGATCACCTTATCTCTACCTTCCAATACTAGGAATGCATGGCCAGTTAATTGGAAACAAACTGAGGAAGCAAAAACAGGCGACTAGACAAAAACAAAGGCTGGTATAGCCATATACTGGAACATTTTCCAGTAATTAAAAAAATAATTAACCAGTTCAGAGCTAACGAGATGGCTCAGTGAGTAAAGACACTTGTTTCCAAGTCTAATGACCTGAGTTTAACCTCCAGAACCTACATGGTGGAAGGAGAGAACCAACTAAACAAAACCATTCTTTGATATGGACACATACATATGTTGAGTTATGCATGCCCATGCACATACACACATACACTTAAATAAATAAATAAATAAATAAATAAATAAATAAATAAATAAATGTCATAATTTTAGAAGAGTTAACCAGGTTAGTGGTATACCACCATGGCAGAGCATTTGTGTAACAAGCCAAAGGCCCTGAGTTCTACTCACAGCATTGTCAAACAAATAAATAAACATAAGAATTACTGATGTATGCAAGAAAGAGGTAAATTTAAATATACTATATACTATGAATAAAAGAAACCAAAATTTTAGAACCCAAATATCAACCAAACAGCCATAATTATGATTCTACCTAAATAAATTTCCAGGACACAAATCTCATGGTAACAGAAGTGCTATATTTACTTCAGGACAATACACTAGGAAGGGGCAGGAGGCTAGGTACAGTGGAACAGAATTCCCTGCTTTGAGAAACAGTGATAATAATATTGAATTCTATATGATTATTTTTAAGGAATATATCTGCGTATAATTGTAATGAAGTATATGTTATTATTTTCAGCTACTAAATTCTGTATTTTATATTTTGAAAATATTATAAGTATTAGTCAAATACTTATAAATACCTAGCATCTTAAAAATATTATAACACAAATTAAAATGTACCAAAAATCATTATAACACAAAAAGATACCATGGAAATGGCATAGCACAATTTCAAATCACTAGGAAAACCAACTAGCAAACTGCATATATCAGATTCCATCTGAGACATACATGCAATCACTGACTACTGTTGAAACAGGTGATTATCATTGAACGTTTGAACAGTCCTGTGAGTATTTTGATCCACATTTTACATAAGTGGAAGCTGGGTTCATGGATGTGCCCCACCTTTTCCTCTTAGGAGAGCCCCACCTGTATACGGAAAGTGAATTCAGAACACCGTGCAGCAGGGAACTACATTCTGGGGCGATGAAGATCCAAATTCTCTTTTCCATCACAAGATATCCTGGTACTAATTCTGAAGGGGGAACTACCTGAATTGGGTCTGGGGCCCCTGACTCTGTCTCTTCACTCTCCAGGAAGGTTCAGCCACCACTATGAGGCATTATCCCAAGCACTTGCAGGTTGGACTCCATTGTCATCACATCATACCTGTCTCTATCAAAAACTTGTCAGCATCACCTTAATACCCTTACTCATGGGAACTGTGACAAACAGTACAATATAGTACAAATTGGAAAAAATGTCTTCATAGGCCTCACTCCCCTGCCTTTGCCTTTCCTTAAAAAGAAAATGTACTTCACCTTTCCGGACACATGAGAAAGTATATTAGTTAGAGAAAGTGCCTTGAGGTTCAGACAATTAGTCGAACTTTGACTGATTTTGAAGAAATAAAAACAATGTCCCTGTTGTGGGAATTATCGTTGGCTTTTAAAATGACATTAGGGGAGCACTCTCGGTACATAGAGACAAAGCAATGTCTCCTAATGCTCTTAGAGATGAGCTAGCCTTCAGGGGGAACATGTAATAGGGACACTACAAAATATGCAACTTTCAATTTGTGACAGACATATGTAAAGAGACATATGTAACCAAAGCAAATCTAACCTCTGTAACCAGTCACTTCTTTTTCATGGCTAGAAAGACTTTATCTCATTGGAAGGGAAAACAGACTGCCAAAGGCTTTACCTTTTCTATTCAAAACTCTTAGTAGTAAAGGACACTGTTAAATGGTATTCCTGTAAATGGTCGCCAGAACTAAGCAGACCTATTCACCTAGCAGTGCTGCAACAGGATAGTCCTAAGGCTAAGAATTACAATGTATATCTATCTACTCTGTTGTCATTTTCCCATGGGAAACTGAATTCCTTGTTGGAGGTCAGGATGAGGAGTTTCAGGGAAAGTTCTTAGAAAAACACATGTGAAAGGGAATAAACGCTCTCAGTCCTGTTTCCACACTCACCAACCAACATTTGAAAGACATGGTTCTTTATTGACTTGAGAAGCAGTTCATAAAAGCCTTTCAATTCTTTATCTCAAATGACTGCACAGAAGACTGACTCTTAGAGGGGCTTAGGAATAGGTGTAAAATTTAGAGGGGCTTAGAAATTGATTTTAAATTTCAATGGTTGAAACTCTTTTATCATGATAATTTACTTGGAAAATCCTTTAAGAAGAAATTGAAAGAATGTTCAGAAACACCCGGGCATGGTGGCGCACACCTTCAGTCCCAGCACTCGGGAGGCAGAGGCTGGTGGATCTCTGTGAGTTCAAGGCCAGCCTGGTCTACATAGCGAGCTCCAGACCAGCTGGGACTGAAGGAGAACCCTGTCTCAAAAAAAAAATGTTCAGAAACAAATTCATGCATAAACCAACACACTTATACTCCAGTCAGCATTATAACAAAGCCCCTTTCCCAAGTCTTTAAGGGTCAGAGGATTTCTGTTTTATCCAATGTCAACAGCCCACAGAAAAAAGAGAGAAGTGTACCCACAATACTGCAGACATTTATTTTCTGTAAGTTGACTGTGCTGGGATGGGTATTTTTTGTTGCTTGGGACTGCCTTCACCTGGAGGCTCCACTAATCTGGGCAAGCCAGAGAGTTCCCTCACATAGATAAGGACTGGTGCTGGTATCTGCTGGGAGCTCAGTAAGGCTGTTGCCTGGAATACCTTGGTCTCCTCCCCCCAGATCATTCCTTGTGTAGGGATGCCATATGAAATAGAGGGAGCCAGTGAAGTTTGGGCTCAAGAAAAACAAGAATATATTCTTCTTGAGCTGGGGTCTTGCAATGATGTCCAGATTGGCCTTCAACTCTTGACCTTAAACTAGTCTTCTAGCTCTATCCTGTGATTAGCTGGGACTGCAGGAATGTGCTACCTTGCCTAGCAAAGAGAATAATTTTTAGTATGAGTATGATAACTAATTTTATGTCACAACTATGTCACATTGCCTAGATATCTTATCAATGTTATTATTGATAAGTCACCAATATCATTCTCAATGTCCCTGTAAGAATATTATTGGATGGGATTGGTATTTAAATTTCTAGACTTTGAGTAAAGAAAGTTGACCTTCTCATGGGCCTTATCCTGCCAGTTTGGAGGCCTAAAAATAAAGAGGCTTAGCTCTGAGTAAGGAGGAATTCTGGTAGCATACAGCCCTAATATTGGATCTTCCCTGCTCTCTACTTTGCTGCCCCATCCTGTAAATATTGGACTTTCAGTATCTAGAATGATGTGAGCCAATTCCTGAAAAATAAATTCTCTGTATGAAAACTCACACTATTGGTTCTGTCTCTCTGGATGTGGTGCACAATATGATAATGCTTATACAATATTATTTATTTTTATTTGCTATATCTGGCAACTCTGAATAGGTAAGTTTGAAGATCATGTGACAACTCCAATGGGGTAGGTATTGATAAAAGGAGATCAAATTAGCAAGAAAACAAAAGCTGATGGTACCCAATGCTGGTAGCTAAGGAAAAACAGATTTTCATTTATTATTTTATTTTATGTGTATGAATGTATTGCCTGCATGTATGTAAGTGCATCCATGTTGTACAATGCCTGTGGAGGTCAGAAAAGGTCATTGGATTCCCCTGGAACTGGAGTTACAGAAGGTCGTCAGCCACCATGTGGGTGCTAGGAATTGAACCCAGGTCCTCTGCAAAAGAAGCCAGTGCTCTTAACTGCTGAGCATCTCTCCAGATCTGGAAACAGACTTTCATATACACTACTATTCCAAATAGTTGTATCAACTAAGAGAGTCGAATATTAAACATTAATAACTTGATTTCCCTTTGATGCAGGAGCCTTTCGTCTATAAAGAAAGGGATTCCTCCTAAGGGTTCAGATAAAGACTTTTTAAAATTCATTCTGGTTTCCCCCCCAACCCCCATTAAAGAAGGAGGTCAGGGTCCCACAGCAGGAGTCCCTGCTCCAGAAAGAAAGAAAGTAGCCACTTATTCAGCAGTCTTAAACACAGAGTTGGAAGGTAAGAAGGCTGCTTATAACCTCTGTTGCCAGAAACAAGGAAAGACTCTTCCAGGTTAAGCAGCCTGAGTGGCTACATGTGTCAGGACTATTATGATTAGGGTGGCTGAGTTTGCTCCTCTTATGTTTAACCTCTCTGCATTTCCAGTTAGGAACTAGGCTTTAGGCCCTTCCACTTTGTCTTATGTGAGGTTTAAGGCAAGACCAGAAGCAGAAGCTGTCTGAAGCCAGATTTTCTTCTTTTATCTTTTATGCAAATTTAAACATATGGAAAAAAATTGACTACCTGTCCATGGCAGGAAGGAAGGAACTTTGAAGATACAAAGAAAAGAGAGGAAGATTTCTCCAACACAAGGTTAATGGAGGTTAATGGAAGAGATACTCACATCGTTCTAGGAGTATAGAACTAAACACAATCCCCTATCAATACTTAAGTGGCTTTGTGGATGGTCCATCCCAGTCACAAGACAGATTTTCTACTTTGGATAGACGGATGGATGGAGCAGGTTAAGTCAGCTGGGAAAACTATTAACCCAGCCCCAAGGCAGTATGAACAGAAGAGTGATGATGTCAAAGGCTTCCCCAGGCTGCATCAGGAGGATAAGCTCTGATAAATGATTATGTTTTGTCAAAGCACATGACCATTTAAAATGTTTCATAAATACTGTCTAGCAAAAATTTATAAACTTTTTAGTAATGTGTATACCAACCAAATACAAGATGAGAGCATCTGTTTCTGAACATCTGCACAGTAATCTTTCACCATATAATTTATATCTGCTAATATAACATTCTCTTGTTAGAATGCTAACATGGATCTGGAGAAATGGCTCAGCAGTCAAGAGCAGTTGCTGTTTTTCCAGAGGACTAGAGTTCACATGCCAGCACCCATATGGCAGCTTAAAACTGCCTGCATGCATACAGTTCACATACACTTAGGTACATACACATATACACATAAAATAAACTAAAGAAATAAATCATTTTATTATTTTTTTTTTGGCCTTTTTGAGACAGGGTCTCCCTGTAGCCCCAGCTGTCCTGGAATTTGCTCTGTAGACCAGGCTGGCCTTGAACTCACAAAGGTCCGCCTGCCTCTGCCTCCCAAGTGCTAGGATTAAAGGTGTGCGCCACCACGCCCGGCTTAGAAATAAATCTTTTTAGAAAAGAATGCTGTAGGCAATCATTGTTCAGGCCTTTAATCCCAGCACTGGGGAGACAGAGGCAGGCAGACCTCTGTGATTTCAAGGTCAACCTGATCTACAGAGTGAGCTCCAGGCCAGCTGGGGCTATAGGGAGACCCTGTCTCAAAAAGGCTAAAGAAAATGTGAACTTGTTTTTCATTTTTCTCCATCTTTTTTATATAAATGGTATATATTGCATACTCATTTCTAAATGCAATGAAGTACAGTAGTACTTCTTTATGCTTCAATTATGTTCTGGAATAATTCTAGAGTTGACCAAGAAAATTTGATCACTAACTTCATTCTTATTCTCTGTCCTTTATTAAATGAAATTCTGGAGTCAAGAGAATGCCATACATAGCATAGGAGGGTAAATTGATCTATCTTCTTTGTAGACACATGTCAATATCTAATGGAGAATCACAAATTAAAGCTTAAAATAAGCAAACTAGTCATGCGTTTTAAGGGAAATGTTCATGGGTAGTAAAGTTGAGAACAAAGCACAAGAATGTTAAAAACAAATTCTGAACAGTTCCCCACCTCTGCAAGTGAGACAATCCAAATGGTTATCCAGAAGTAGCCATGTTTTCAATTGTAGTTTACAAAAATGGATTGCTTTATATATGTGCTTATAATATTATTTGTTATGCCTTTTCTACATAATATGAATAAGTCTTTTTTTGAGCTTTAATTTTAATTTACATTTAGAAAATGTAGAAAAAGTATCCAAATACCATTATGAATAGTGATGACCTTTGACTCATCACTAACGAAAAATTTTTAATCAAGGGGTATATTCTCTCCAGTTACCCTCTGTATGATACACATGCATTATGTGTAGATTTGACTTAATCAGACTGAACATATTGTGTAATCACAAATGTAATAACTGATGTCTCCACTCACTATTATCAGAGAAGTCTGGCATGACAGGATTTCATTCTCTGCTCAGGGGCTGGCTAGGCTAACATTGGGGTATCAGCATAGGGTTTACTGAGATCTAACCTGAAGGTTTTAGAAAATAGTCCAGTTTCAGTATTATTCACATTACTGACGGATATTTCCTTATGACTACTGGCCTGAAGTCCTTATTCCCTTACTAGCTTTCAGCTCCTAGAGACTAGTTCAGTTCTCTGCCATATATTCCCTTTTATCTTCCAGTGGTAATGGCCTAATGCAAGAACAAATACAGTATGATTTCATTAATATGAATTTTTTGAAACGGGAAAATCCAGAGACATAAAGCACATCTGTCTCAGGATAGGGCAGTACTTGTTTATAACCACAGATTTCAGCAGGCTAAAACAAGAAGATCAAAAGTTTAAGGTTAGCTCTAGCTGTAGACTGAATTCAAAGCTATCATAGGCTACCTAATGTGAGCCTGTCTGTCAAAAACAAATCTGTAATTCAATACTTATCTATGGTATGAGGGATTAACTGCACTGAACCCTCATTGGAGGCTTCAAGGTAACACTAAAAACATCTAAATGCCAGTTATAGTGATGGCACAATACCAAAAACATTGTACAATGCTCTGCATTTACTGAAAATCATCTGTAAAATATTATTTTTGAAATAGGGTTGTCAACACATGCATTCTGACTTTTATTCTCTCTCACACACACAATTTCACACTAGTCACATTCGGGCATCACAATTCTCTCAACAGCCAGCAGAGTTTCACTTCACCTTAAAATCTGCCATGTCTTGTTTATTGCAGCTCTCTTCACAATAGTGAAGAGCTGGAACCAACCCAAGTGCCCCTCAACTGACGAGTGGATAGAGAAAATGTGGTACATCTACACAATGGAGTTTTATGCAGTGGTAAAGAAAGATGACATCATGAACTCTGCAGGCAAATGGATGGAACTAGAAGATATCATGTTAAGTGAAGTAACACAGTCCCAGAAAAACAAAGGAAGAATGATATCCCTCATCTGTGGATGCTAGTGCCAATTACCTAGTTGTAAGGCAAACTGAGCAACGTTAATGTTATATTCCTCATGACCTGAAAACAACCGTGCTCTTATATTGTGAATCCCTTAACAGGTTCTAGAATTAAGCTCCCATTTATTTTCAGACTATGGATTTTTGGTATATGATGGTGGGCATGTATACATATTTTAGAGTAATATAAAGTTAAAATGGAAAAATGCGAATCAAGAAATATGATATGGAAATAACACACAGTTTGTTTTCAGAAGATACAATTTTAGTATAGGTGCGATGTATCAGGCTGGTGTAACTCAGCCTTTATGGGTGCTTAATGACCACACTTAATGCCCATACCAATTTGGCCGAGGGCCCTAAGGGATAACTTTGTTCCTTGCCCTCAGAGGTCGACTAAGTCTCAGGGGACTATGCATGGGGGCATCTCTTGAAATGTCCTGCAAATGTGAGTCACCAGTCTTCCTGTGCAGGGAGGTCTTGGAGATTCACTAATGGGATTTCAGCCAGTGTCCAGTCTATAAAGAGGAACGTCTGCTCATGCATCAGAAAGGGAAGCCTTGTCTAGCAAGACCTGACTTTGTCCTCGAGTGGATGGAACCGGTAAATGAAAAGCCAAAAGGAGCCAGGGGCTTCCTCCCCCTCCAAAACCTGAGTGACCCTTGAGGACCAGATCCTCAACTGACCTTGAGAAAACAAAACCCTTAGTTAATCTGGACTGTGTGAGGTTAAGCATCCAAAAGGAAAGTATAACCAGAAATAAATAATCAGCAAGGCCTAAGAAATTGTACTGCAGACATAATACTTGAGATCTTAGTAAATAGACAAAAAGAAAGAGAGAGAGAGAGAGAGAGAGAGAGAGAGAGAGAAAGAGAGAGAGAGAGAGAGAGAGAACTGTTGTTTCACCTGTCTTCAATTTTTACTGGCAAGTGTATCTACTCTGTGGCTGCCACTGCTTTTGTCATTCTTCGAAGACATGAAACACATCTTTTTAACCCTCTAATTTAGACTGAAGACTCATGTCTCTCCAAGAATCCTCCAAACGTTCAATGCCAGATAGGGACTGCTGAGATATCCAGCTTGTGAATTGAGCAACCACTGGGATTTCAGCCTCTTCAGACTGTGGACTGCCATTGTTGGACTACCCAGGCTATGTCATGGAGGCCAGTGCAGAGGGATCAGGACAGGATGCATACTAGCTGGACCTCATTTGGGTGACCAGGAGAGGGAGGGACCTCAGTGTGAAGCACGGGGGCAGGATTGATGGTTGTTTGGGCTTGCCAGGGAGGACAGCCTTCAAACACTTCCTTAAGGAAAACATGACATCTTTTAGCAAAAAAAGAAAAGAAAAGAAAAGAAAAGAAAAGAAAAGAAAAGATCATCCAACTTAGGTGATATGTGTATGCACATTTGTGTATATATATATATATATGTATATATATATAAAGCAATAAAAAAGAAAAAAATCTGCCATGTCTACTCTGCCCCAAACTGTGCCCTTTCATATGCATACTCATGAAATGTCACACATACATGATTTGTGATAAGAGATATCAGAATATTACATATAACATTAGTTTGTGAAAATGATTATTTCAGTTCTATAGGGTGAAATTTTAGGAGGCACTAAAATTAAATATAATGAAACAATAAAATGATTACAGGTGATGTGTTTCCTGTCAGGTTAGCAAGGATTACCATTATAACCAACAGACATTTTCATATCTTATTGATAACAATACACTTAAGTAATATTTGAATATATTTTCTCATTGTAAAGTTCTATACATATCATATAATTCATAGTTTTCAAAAAAAACATTTGGACTTTGTGAGTTCAAGGCCAGCCTGGTGTACAGAGTGAGTTCCAGGAGAGCTGGGACTACAGGGAGACCCTGTCTCGAAAAGACAAAAAAAAAAAAAAACATTTGGAGAAATTTAATGTAGAAAAATGTTCTCAAATGTACTAGCTAATATATATGCATGGGTATTAAACTAAAATTTATAATTCCAAAAATGAAATGGAATTAAATTTCTACTTGTAGACCTACAAGCAAAATGCATCCATTCTAATGAAACAGTCATTTAATATGAAACTTAAAATCAAAGTTGTACTGCAGAGGTATTTAAAATGTACTTATATGTAAATGTGGTCATAACAAAAATGAAAGGAGATTACGTAGAACAAACTTGGCCTGGATTCTTTTTTGTTCATATGTCTCTAGCGATTTATCCAGTTAATTTACACAAAAATAAAAATCATTTTGTTCATCTCACAGAGGTTTCAATTCATCATAGTGTTAAAGCTGCGCTTTCTGTCTGGTGGCCTTCAGTAGCCGTGAATGCAGGAAACTTCCCCCTTTATCCATTCAGACTTCCAGAAAGCTCTGTTTGCCTATTGGACACCAGCAGGTCCCTCCCATCTTCCAGCTAAGTAGGGTTCAAGTTGCAGTTCAGGTTTCTATCACCAGGTGGCAAAAGTGTATCACCAACATTTTTTTTTTTAACTACAAAGGTTACAAAGAAAGCAGAAAAATATGATAAAGCCCTAAGAATCAGCTTATATAAAATGATTCTAATTCTTTGAGGGGAATAACTGTAGATTTCAAAGAATGCTGTAAAAACGTATACCAAGAGATCTTAGCACTTGGGAGGCAGAGGCAGGAGGATCTCTGTGAGTTCAAGGCCAGCCTGGTCTACAGAGTGAGCTCCAGGCCAGTTGGGACTAAAGGGAGACCCTGTCTCAAAAAATAAATAAGTAAATAAAAAACACAAACAAACAAACAAACAAACAAAGAAACCAGAAACGTATACCAAGAGATCAACAGGTAGCTCCAGTACAGGTAGATCTGGAGTCAACTGGAGATGGGAAATGGAACTACTTATTATACATATGATGTTTCCAAAAGACTGCAATCATAGCCAACAAATCATTGTGGCACATGTGTTAGTCTTTATAATATGTATCCCTTTGCATTAAAAAGACAAAAAGAAGTTTGACATGGTGGCACATTCCTATAATCCCAGAAGTTACAGGACCATGACAACCAGCATTTAAGGACTGAGATAGAAGGACTGAGAGTTAGAGGCCATTCTGGGCCAAGACAATCATTCCAGGCTAGTCTGGGCTTGTAATGAGATTCCAATAATCAAAATTAAAAAAAACAAAAGGAAATTACATAAGGCTGTGAATTGGTGAACAGAGTTAGAGGTGCACCTCTGGGCGTTTCAAACCAGGGGACTGAGAAACGAAAAGGAGGGGACAGGTATGGAATTTGCTCCAAGTTCCAGGTTTTTCTGGAACTGATGAACTAGTGGAAGGGATCATCCTGTGTCTATCACATAAACATCTGAAAAAGAGATGGATTCCTGCCTCCCACCTGAACTGAGAAAAAAGTACAACCCTGAGTGCTCTGGGTCTTCTAAGGGGTTAAGGGGTGGCCTCCTTCCAATGCCGTGAGTCACATGGGAGACAGACTTGGCATCTGTGAGCCTGAGCTTGGTCATCTGTGAAAAAGAGCTGGCCAGGCTTTTGTTCCTGAGCTGACCTGAGGGTAACTGAGGAAATGTGCCCAGTGTTCAGGGAATGGAGTGGGCGGTGGCTTTTAAATGTTGAGGCAGAGCAGCAGGTTTGGACTGAGCTTCAGATCTAAGGCAGGCACCATGAAAATCACTGCTCACTGTTCCTCCCCTAAAGAGAACACAGACATCTGCACTAACGAAGCAGCATTCCTTTGGCATTCTTTGTCTTCACAGTTTAGAGACAGGAAGTGCTTTCGGTTCTTGGGCCTTTCATAATCTGATAAGGGGTGTTGCACATCGTGCTTCTCAGAGACCCTCATCTAGGTCCCCACATGGGAAAATAGAATCGCCTGTGGCCTGATGTGAGGAGCTCACTGGTGCTGTAAACACAGTGGCTGCCTCTGCACTGCTTGGCTTGTTAGCTAGTATCTGTGTAGGAAAATGCTGGACCCGTTCTCTCATCACCAGGCCTCAGATCCCAATCGATCCAAACATGGCACACCACACCAGAACTTCACCCATCTCCTGCTTATGGAGTAACATAAATCTAAGAGTTAAAAGCATGTTTGGACACACCACACTCCAAATTTTTCATTTGTTAACAACTAAATACTTATTGAACAGAATACCTGTACTGTTCTTTTAGAAGGTCCCATTAATCCCCTAGTGGAAATAAAGAGTGAGAAGAGAAACGAATGTCTGAGTTTTAAATCTGAGTGGTGCTGTCTCTTTTATGCAAACTTGTAAAATTGCTTAAGGGTCAAAAACGTGATATTCAATAAACGATCCATCCTGTATATGATATTTCCCATTCAGTGACAAGATTGATGCCTGTCTTCCTTTCTTTATTCCCCTTCAATATTCAAGAAGCTTTCTAGATTTCCTGCTACACTTCCCATTCATTCCTTATCTCAGTCAACTTGCCTTGGCCCTTTGGCTGAGCAACAATATTCTCTCCAAGGTCACAAACTTTCTTTTTATCCTTAGGTACAATTAGCTGTTTGTATTAATATGCTAACATATTGAATATTATTTGTAAGGATATCACAAGGTAGTTTCATTTGTTCAGACTGTTTCTTTCCCTTAATAAATCTTTGACAATTCCCACATCTCTGGAGCACGATGTTCTGGGTACAAATGCAGAGTCCTACTCCCTAACTCTGCAGCCTTGTGGACAGTCTTATTCTTACTGTTCCTTGGCTTTTAATCTATCCAATACAATGAAGGTTAGAAACAGTATTAGGAACAATTGTACTGGAATGACACAATGCTTTAAAGAATATGGTATATGAGAAATCTTTGTCAATTTAAAATTTTGGTATTATATAATCACCATTCTTACTTTTTTCTTATAGTCATGATAAAACATTATATGCTGATGCTTGCTCACAATCAGTGAAAGTGGAGACATGGTATTAGTTAACTAGATTACCAGGGAAACCCTAAAAACTTACCAAAAATTTCAGGGCATAAAACAATAGAAATTAATTTTCTTACTAATCTTCCAGAGAAAATTCCTTTTTTGCCCATTTCAGTTTTTTAAAATACATGGCCGGGCATGGTGGTGCACACCTTTAATCCTAGCACCTGGGAGGCAGAGGCAGGTGGATCTCTGTGAGTTCAAGGCCCACCTGGTCTACAAAGTGAGTTCCAGGCCAGCTGGGACTAAAGGGAGCCCCTGTCTCAAAAAGACAAAAACAAAAAAAAATAGATACTGCTTTCCTGGGTTTTGTGGCAGTGCAAGTCCAATCTCCCCTTGACATGATCTTATTCCCTATGCAGTCAGATTTTGCTGTTTCCATTAAAAGTACAGCAGTTGTTGGACTCTAAATTCAGGATGATCTGTTCTCAAGGTCCTAAATTACATTATCATAGACTTCATTTTCAGAAAGGTTACACTCACAAATCCTGGTAGCTAAGGCTTGGACATATCTCCTTGGAAGATGCAATTCAGCGCACTCCAGTGCTAAACAAGAGTTTGGTAAAAACTAAGGTAAGATAATATATTTTGTACATAAATTTTAAAAAATGATTTATAATGTATAAATAAACACACATATAAGAAAACCTGTGGACTAATATGAAAACATCAGTAGCGATTGCTTGTGTGTTAAATTTGGGGGATATTGCTTTATGTTACTTTATGTATCTTCTAGTAACAGATATTGGCTTTGAAAACATAAAAATATTAAAATCATTAGAAACATAAATCTTTGCTGCCCTACCTTCAGAAAAGCCACTTATTTCTTAATGATACTACAGGAAGGGAGAGAAGATTCCAGACAGCCCTGTCCATAATATTTCAGACATATTCCACTACATTTCAAACTGTAACTACTGTTTTTTCAGTATTCCACCCCTCTATCTTGTCAACTTAGAAAAAATTCTTTTATCCTAGCTTCACTTATTTTGCTGTGCCTTGACTAATAATAACGCTGGTCTTGTTTCTGAGACACAGTAAGTAGCACATAAGGGTTAGAGGAATTTGCCTAGGATCCACCTGACCTGTGTTCAATCTAAGCTTTATCACTTGCTAGCCCTGTCCTTTCTGTTTTAGTTCTCATATTTTTTTGGTCTTTTTCAAGGCAGGGTCTCCCTGTAGCCCCAGCTGTCCTGGAACTCACTCTGTAGACCTGGCTGGCCTTGAACTCACAAAGATCTGCCTGCCTCTGCCTCCTGAGTGCTAGGATTAAAGATGTGTGCCACCACACAAGGCAGTCATCATATTTTTATTTTATTTATTTATTTATTTATTTATTTATTTATTTATCTTTTTGAGACAAGGTCTCCCTGTAGCTCCGACTGTCCTGGAAATCACTATGTAGACCAGGCTGGCCTTGAATTCACAGAGATCTGCCTGCCTCTTCCTCCCAAGTACTAGGACTAAAGGCATGCACCACCATGCCCGGTGTGAAAATTTTTGAGAAATCATTTAAAATTTCATAGGGAGGGTGGGCAAAATGGCTCAAGAGCAAAGGTGCACACACACACACATGCACACATACTAAATAAATAAAATTGTAACTTAAAAATATTTTAGGAGAGAAAAAATTTTACAATCAGAGTAAAGAACAGAATCTACTCTAAAAGTGAACTGAATAGTTTAAGTATACACACTTATACACACACACACAGTTTGGGACCAATGGGACAGTTCAGTGGATAAAGGCTGAACCTGATGTCCTTAGTTTGAACCACTGGAAGGAAAGAACTGACTCTGAGAAGTTATCCTCTGACCTCCACGTATGTGGTATGTGATATGCCTGTGCACCTACACATGTGCATGCACACATCAATGTACATACACATGCAATAAATGTAATTTAAAAATATGTTAAAAGAATATATCCTTCCTTTGAATTAATATAAATGAACACTATTCCAATTCTATGCTAAAATTTATGTTAAAATTGGTTTGGGTTGTTTGTGCCCCTTGATTATAGGTCACTCTGTAGACCAGGTGGGGGGGGGGGGCTGGCCTTGAACTCACAAAGATTCCGCCTACCTCTGCCTCCCAAGGCGCTAGTTCATTATGGGTTGTGTTGGGGGAGTACAGGTTGTTTGTTTTGAAATGTCCTTGATAGGGAGACTGGATCTTCAATTGTGCCTTTTGTTGGCCCTTAATTTTCAGCAATCTACTGCCTCTGATGACAAATATCTCTTATTATAAAGGCCCATGTTTATCAGTATAAATCCCTATTATAATCAAAAGGTCTTAGAAACACTGATGATTGGATTAGGCATGAAATTAATTAGAATGTTTAATATTTATTCCTGAATTTCTCCCGTGCACCCACACGGTTTGGTCAGATTCCATAGACCCTGGAATATTGCGCAAGCGTCCACACAGCGGGGAAAGGAGGAATGGTAGTCTTGGAGGGCTGGAAAAATAGGAGTAAAAAACCCGTCCAATGCAGTGATAGGTGGTAGGCAGGTTATGTGGTGTATGGATGGGTTTATTTCAAATTCTATATATTACTATTAACTTACTAACTATAACTATACACTTTAATATATTATATCATTATATCTATATATTATTAATATATATATATTTTTTTAAAAATAAAAATCACTTTATCTTTAGTCCCAGCACTCTTGAGGAAGAGCAGGCAGATCTTGTGAATTCAAGGCCAGGCTGGTCTCCATAGTGATTTCCAGGACAGTCGGAGCTACATGAGCCCTTGTCTCAAAAAAAAAAAGGATAAATAAATAAATAAATCAATTAATAAAAAATACAAATAAAAATATGATGACTGCCTTGTGTGGTGGCACACATCTTTAATCCTAGCACTCAGGAGGCAGGGCAGGCAGATCTTTGTGAGTTCAATGCCCGCCCAGGTCTACAGAGTGAGTTCCAGGAAGCTGGGGGGCTTACAGGGAGCCCCTGCCTTGAAAAAGACCAAAAAAATAGAGAACTAAAACAGGAAAGAAGGCTAGCAAGTGATAAAGCTTAGATTGAACACAGGTCAGGTGGATCCTAGGCAAATTCCTCTAACCCTTATGTGCTACTTACTGTGTCTCAGAAACAAGACCAGCGTTATTATTAGTCAAGGCACAGCAAAATAAGTGAAGCTAGGATTAAAAGAATTTTTTCTAAGTGACAAGATAGAGGGGTGGAATACTGAAAAAACAGTAGTTACAGTTTGAAATGTAGTGGAATATGTCTGAAATATTATGGACAGGGCTGTCTGGAATCTTCTCTCCCTTCCTGTAGTATCATTAAGAAATAAGTGGCTTTTCTGAAGGTAGGGCAGCAAAGATTACGTTAAATGCTTTTAATATTTTATGTTTCAAAGCCTAATTATATGTTACTAGAAGATACATAAAGTAACATAAAGCAATATCCCCCAAATGGAACAAACAAAAGAAAGAGATAAGGATGGGTGTGTCATATTGTACACAGGTTGCGGATATGGTGTGGTTATTGTATGATATAGGAGAACAAGAAGGGTTGGAACGAGGGATTGTAAAAAAGATGAGGAGGAGTGAGAAAGGCAGGGCGGGGAAAAAGAGGGGAGAAGGGAGGGAGAGGAAGGAAGAGGAAAGGAGAGAGGGACAAAGAAGGGAGAGAAAAGGAGGGGGAGGACAAAGGGAGGAAAAAGGAAGGAGAGGAGAAGGAGGGGGAAAAGGGAGGAAAAGGAGCAGGAAGGAAGGGGAGAAGGAAGAAAAAAAAAAAAAAAAAAAAAAAAAAAAAGGGAAAAAGAAAAGAGAGAATGGAAGAGGAGAAGAAGAGGAAGGGGAAAGGTTGCCAATCGGTATGGGTGAATGGGAGCTGAGACAGCTCGGGGGGAGGGTTGTGAGTGGGGTTTTGGGAGGACCAGCACGTGTTTGTTTCAGGGGGGGGGGTGCGTGGAACGTCTTTATTCCGCAGTTGTTGTTCCCGTTGTACCCTAGGCCTTCGGCATGATCCTTCCTTCTCTACCTATCGCTTATCTGTTGCGCTCTCGTCCATTCTTTTCCGATTTGAAATTCCCCCCCCCACCCCCCTCGGTCCAGCCCCCCCGCCCGTTCTCCCCCCAGGCTCCCTCCTCCTCCTCCCTTGACCCCAGTTCCACCGCGCTCGTGTGCCCTCGTCCGTCCCGCTCCTTTCGATGCCCCCGCACCGCCTCTTCTTTTGAGCTTCTTTTTCTTGGGTGCCCCCTTTATTTGCTTCCTTGTTCCTTTCTCTTCTCGTTTCTTTTGTTTTTGTTTCGTCACTTCGTCTTGGGCTTTTTACGTTTCTACGTCTTTGTCCTTCTATGTGTGTTTCTTCCACCGCCTTTGGTTTCTCGTCTTTCGACCCGACCGTCTTCTATTTATTCCTTTTGTTACTTTGGATTTTGCTTTTGTCTTCTTTGTCTTTTATCGATAGCTTATTTGTTAGCTTCATATCTTGCCACTTTTTTCCACTCACGACTCTCCCTCTCGTCGCCCGAATTTCCGTGGCCCGCCTTCTCTTTCTCTGCCCTTGCTCTTTCTCTTCGGGGGTTGCGTCCGGTCTAGTCTGCGCCTGTCTTGTGCCCGTGGACTCTCCTTTTTGTTATCCATGTCTTCCCTCGCGCTTGGTTGTCGCTTCTTCCGAACCGTTGCCCCCACCCCCCCGTGCGCCTACTCCTGCGTGTGTCTGCGTTTCTTCCGGTGCCGCCCAAGGTACGTGTGGCACTCTAATTTTTCTTGTTTTTTTTTGCTCTCTTGTGACCTTGCTTCCTTGGCCTATCCTGGCCACACCCACTCAGAACACTTGTCGTCTGCCTTCTCTCCTGATGCGTCGTTTTTAGGTTCCACGTGTGTGGTTCCGCAGGCCGCAGACTGTCTCCGCTTTCGATTCGGCCGGGTGGGTATCCTGTCGCGGGATACCTCGTCTCGAACCCGAACCCGAACCCCATCTCACATTCTCCTGGGCCTGGGGTGGCGAAACCTAATCACAGCATTGGTGGTCTGTATGGTTTCCCTGTTGCTTTTTGTAGCCGCGTGGGGCTCCTGTGAGATGGGACCGGTCTCAAAAAAACCCCTAACAACCCACCCACAACACCTTGGAACTGTGATTGCAACTGGGAAATATCCTTCTCAAGTATTTCCGCAGAGTTTCCGAACTTATCGCTTCGTTCCTCTTTCATTCGGGCCGCACGTATGATCTTTGTTTTTCGCTGCTTTTATGTCTTGGTTCCATATTCCCTTACAACCTTATGGAATCGGTTGCGCTCACGGAGTGCATTACCCCAAGCCCCCTGCTGTTTGTGGTCTGTCTTGGAGCCCTTTATTGGGTTGCTGTCTTGTTGAACGCATTTTTGGGCCACGTGTGCTCCCTGAACCCACCGACAACCGTGGGGAGAGGAATCGTGGTTGCACTCCTTTTTCTCAAGTGATGTGTGCTTAGCGCGCTGGAGATAGCCCCATGTGTGCGTTGCGGTTTTGCTCCTTACCCTCTCTGCTTTGCCTGTTTCTGACCACCTTACCGCACGCCTAGGACCATGGATCAAATGCCGGTTTGTTTCCTCCCCCACTTTTTAGTTTGACAGTTTTTTGGAAAAGTACATAGGTGGGCTAGGAGGTATGCTTCCCGGAACCTTTTAAACTTCTTTACGAATACTTGTTCTCTGATGTCCTTGGTGTTGCGTCTGCGTCTGTCTTCTTTTGGCGTCATCCGGTTCGTCTCATTATATGCGCCAGCACTCAGTCATGTCCCCATCATTTGTCTTTGTCGGCTTTCCCTTGTTCTTCGGTCTTATGGAATTTTGGGGTCGCCACCCCACATTCTCTTGCTTCGTAGTCTTTGACCTGTTCTGCCTTTTGGTGTGTCAATCTGCTCGAACTCTGTTTGTGTTTTCCCTAACCTTCCTGCGTGCCGCTCTCCAGGGATGTAGCACTTGAGTTTTGACACTTATTTCTCGTTGGCACTTTATTACCCCGTGTAGGCCTACCTCTCCCCACACTACAATATTGCTTATTACTCATTGCCGCTATTTTACCTTGGTCGTTGTCTGTCCCCTCAGAGTTTTGCCCACCAGGGCTCGACTTCGCTCCGCGACGCTTTTTCGGGAGTTTGTCGACGTTTGGTCGGAAGCCTGCACGAGACGGAGAGCAAGAGAAGTATGCATTTATAAGTGGGAGAAGCGCGATACGAGAAGAAAGTGGTGGTTATGCCGACGCGTATGTATCTCTTCAGTCGAGTGCATCAGTAAAGTTACGGACGAGGCGTAAGACGATCGGACGAGAGGATTCCCTCGTACATGACTAGGTAGGGTTCCCGAGACGACGCAAGTTATGATCGTTAGCTAGGACTCGTGCGCGCCCTCCGCCCTCGCTTCCGTGAGTAGGCTGACCTGGTGTCCAACCCTGCCATATGTGCAGGCCACAGCGCGCGGAGGTTGCACGGCTTGGGGTTTATGATAGTGTGACGTTTTTAGGGTAGCGGCGGCGGTGGTCAACGCCCTGAATAAAGGAGAGAGCGGATAGAGGATGTGTAGAGGGTTAGGGGAGAAAGGAAGAGTAGGAGGAGGAGACGAGAGGAGGAGTGTGTACAGAGAGGAGAATGATCGACAGTGGAGGTTTGCAGAGAGGGCGAAGAGCATGAGAGAGAGCTAACGACGAGGGGGTGAGGACGCACTAGCTAGTAAGCGGGTGAAACTGTCGGCCTGGGTCGCCGCGCTGATGGCGTCTCGGCGACTCTGCCGCGTGTGGGGTCGTCTCCCCCGGGCGTAAGGCTCGTATGAGGCGACGCAGATAAGACGACCCGTCTCCCCTGCACGCGGCAACGATTTTAGCCCGCATAACCCTTCACATCTTTTATTTTATTTTCTTAATTGTATGCGTTACCCTTTATGTGTACTCGTATTCTTTTACGCAGCCTAACGTAGTTGATATGGCAGAGGGATTGGGAAGTCCTTGGTACCTGGCTTCAACGACCATTTGCTAGGTCCCTAGAGTGGTTGTTCGTCCCACCCCCGTCTGTTCTTAGTGGGCGAACAGCCAGTTTCGCCTCTTAGGCATACTGTCCTTTTGCCCATATATTTTTTTAAAGTGGCTTGCCCGCTTGACCTGGTGACTTCATTTGACCATCATTGTAGAGATAACCATGTGGTAGAGATTCACCCTTTGGTTGGTCCCTCCATTCATCAAAGGTTGAGACCGCACCTCTATTGCCCACCCTGCTTCAATTGTACCTTATTTTCATTACTCTATCACACCCTGGTTTTTTATCTGGTTTTGTAGGGGCAAGTGCTATATTAACTTCGGTGTCCCAGGTGGGTCGCGTCTTCCTCGTTTTATGTTGGTCTGTCGGTGTACAACATTATGCTACCACTCTTTCGTTAATCGGTTCAACCTTTTCGGTTTCCGATGAGTTTTTAGAAGTAAATTTTGAGCTTGAATTCTTATTTAGTCGTCCAATGGAACAACCGTCCATGCACTGTCAGTGTTAGTGCGGAAGTCCTTCTTCGGCTCGTACAAGCTTCGACTCCTCCTGCTCCCGTTTAAGGGTAATATGAAATATGATGTACCTTTAGTAGATTGTCGATTTTCTCTTCTCTTTACCCATTTCAGCATCTTTTTTCGTCTAATTGCCTTGTGTTGATTTTGTCTCCTATTGAATCGTTCTGGCCCTTCACTTTGTGTGTGTGTGTGCTTCCTTGCGGCTCCTCCACCCTCCTCTCCTTCCTGCCCTCTTCTCTGTCTTCTTGCCCGCTTCTCCTCCTTTCTTTTTTCTCTTTTCTCCGTCTACTTTCCTCCTTCTTTGCTCTTTTCTTTCTTCCTTCTCCCCACTGATTCCCTCTCCTTCTCCCTCTCCTTTCCCTCTCCTTCCCTCTTTCCCCTCTTCTTTTTTCTCTTCGCTTCCCTTCTTCCCCCCTCTTTTTCCTTTTTTCCCTCCCTCTTCCCTACCCCCCTCCCTCCCCCTTTTTGCCCCTTCTTTCCCTTCCTCTTTTATTTTTCTTCTCCCCCTTCCGCTTCTTCTTTTTTTCCCCTCTCTCCCTCCTCTCCTTTTCCCTCCCATTTCTCCTTCCGTCTTTCCCTCCCTCTCCCTCCTTTCTCTTCTTACTATTCCTCTTTTTTCTTCTCCTCCTCCCTCCTTTTTTTTTTCTTCTTTCTCTCTTCCTCCCTTTTCCCCCCATTTCCCCTCCTCCCTCCTTTTCTCCCTCCTTCCCTCCCCCCCCTCCCCCTTTCCCCCCTTTCCCCCTTTTTTTTTTTTCTCTTTCCCTCCCTCTCCTCTTTCCCTTCTTTCTTTTTTCCTCTTCCCCTCACTATTTCTTCCCATCTTTTTTTCTCTCTCTCTCTTTCCTCTTTCCTTTTTGAAAGAAAGGGAGGCGCGGGGCTTAGCCACGGCCCCCAATCTAAACCGGTCCTCCCTATTGCACAAGGGTAGGGGGGTGCTAGGGTATATAAACTGCGGATCTGTGGGGGGAGGGGTGCTCACCATTTTCTGTGGCTGTGAGGAAGTCACAATTCACAGCAGGATGTACTTTCCAGTGCAGCCTTAGGAGCAGAGCACCCACACTCCTGTAAGTAAAGCTTTTATCCACTGCCTGGAAGTAAGCACATAATACTCCTTGTTTTTCAGACTGTAGCTTTGTGAAATGAATGAAATTTGAAATTGTACCTTGATTTGTTGTAGGGACCAAGAGAGGAGGGGGCTGGACATATGCTTCCCAGAAGGAACTTTAGCTGTATGCATATATGTGTGTATGTGTACATGAGTGTGTATGCATGTGTGTATACGTGTGTATACAGGTGTGTAGTCTATGTGGTCGCAGCAGCACGCAGCCTGCGAGAGTGTGTACCCCCGGTCCGAGGCTGACACTGGGTATATTCCTCAGTCGCTCTCCGTTGTCTGCAGACAGGATCTCTCAACTGAACCTGGAGCTCACATGTGCTAGACAGACTGCAAGCACAGCCCCAGGGCTTCCTCCTGTCTCTGCATCCCTGGTGCTGGGAGTGCAGGCATGGGTGCCATGTCTAGCATTGTACTGTGGTGCTGGAGATCTGAACTCACACCCTCACGTGACTGAGCCCATCTCTGCAGCCCAAGAAGTATTTTAAGAATGGGAGGATTTTAGCAATATCCTAGTCCTAGTTGTAAAAAGTTTTAACATGGAACAAGATACGTAACCACAAGAATGAAGATGAAGCACCACTGTTTAGCCCGCTACACACTTGCCCTGTAACAAGACTTCTCTGAGAAGACCTCTGATTTTGATAAAGCTTGATTCAAAAACTACTTACCCGGTCTAACCGGGTCATTCCATCAAGAGCACATATCGAACATCGATAGCATGATAGAGAGCTAAACATGGAGGGTTAGCTGTCCTTGTCTTCATTCTCAGCTGTGTATGTGTCTGAGACAGCATTGCCTGGTGGTGGCTCCTGGTGGGTGAAGGGACAAGCTGGTGGTTTATACCTCTCATCTCCATTCACTGTTGGCTTTGGCCTGACACCTTCAGAGCTAGCGTAAACTTCACCTTCCTTCACGCCTCTTTCCCCACCTACTTCAGCTGTGGGAAGATCTCTGAATGTTTTCTCATCTATTCACGCACCTGGTCAAGCTGAGGAAGCTCCTGAAGGGGAGAGGCAGAGAAGCTCAGAATTACTTTTGCAGTGTTGCTTTGCTCCTGACAATCAGGATGGGCTCTGCTTTGGTTTCTAAACCGATTTCAGAGAAGAGTCAAGCAGCCTTCTTCGCCTTCACGCTGAGCCAGGTAGAAGACTGTTGTTGAGAAGGTCCCTTGAATTCCTGAGGCTCTGATTCTGGCATGAATTCTCATGGTTAAATCTACTGAGACCCCAAGGAAGAGTCCCGAGTGAAACGAAGAGTTGGATATTCTTTGAGCCTCCACAATGAGGATGTGAGAGATGTTGCCAGAAGAGTTCATGGAGCAGACTGCACTGCCCAGGCCATGGAGGAGCGAGATGCCCAGAATGGGAATTATGTAGGAGTCCAGGGAGCAAGGGCAGCCTGGCTCACTGGGACCTTCATCTGTGAGCTTTTCTCTGCAGGCTCACAGCTCCACCAGCTCTCAGGAAGAAGACTGCTTCAGCCCTTCGTTGCTTCTCTGACTCCCCAAATTAAGGCCCTCTCCAAGGTTGCCAACGAACTGCATTCACCCATACAATGGGAAAACCAAGACTTAAATTCATGCATTGCTAATGATGCTCTTCGGGAGACAACAGGATGAGGGAGAGGTGAGATGATGAAGGACAAAGAGGAACTGGTGAGTAAAGGAACAGGGAGAGAGAGAAAGGCAGAGAGGATCCTTTGATAGTACCGTGTTGTCCAAGCTATAAGCTAAAGTATCTTAGCATGGTGGTTGTATTTTGTCCTTCAAAATACAAGTCAAAATGCCACCTCAGCCCCACCAGAGGACTTGCTGATCAGTGAACATGCCGCAGAGCCGTCACCCGTGCTCTTCCCTTTGTGGCCTTTCCCCCCTCCTTCCCTCTGACACCTTTCTAGCTTCCCATGAGGCTCCTTTCCTCCTTCCGTGCTCAGCACAGCCGTTTCTCCTGTGATGGGTCCTTGCGTGGTTTCTGCAAGTTGTATTAGCCATTCCTTCTTCTGTGGTTGCACCGTGTTCACGTTTCTCCTTCCCCACGAGCATTGCTGCTCCACACTCCTTCCTCATGCCCAGCCCGCTCAATAGACAATGTGTCAGAAGCCCAGGCCAGAGTCCTGTGAGCTACATTCACACCGCCTACAATAAGGGAGATTGACTGAAATGAAACTCGCTGGCACAAATGGATGAGCATCTCTTGTATGAAACCAACAGAGATCTGATCGTGGAATTCTAGATTTAGAAGTTCTGCAGACTACTGGGAAGGATAGCACATACTTGTAATCCCACGCCCTTGGGAGGCAGAGGAGGACAGATCTCTGAGTTTGAGGCCATCCTGGTCCAACTCATAGCGCTTCCAGGCCCGCCACATACACATTACAACCATGTCTATTGAAACATGGTTGTATGTGATGTGTTTAATAGCCATGTGCCATTTATTATCAGGTACGTTTGCATGTGTGCCTGTGGTATCGTGTTGTGCGTGGGTGTGTGTGGTGTGTGTGTGTGGTGTGCATGGTGTGCTGTTCTTGACTGGAAATGCTTTACCTTTTCTTCTTGTAAGGACTCTTTCTGTCTAAGTAATGTGTTGTCAGCCCTGAATGGGCTATCTTTCTCACTCCCCTACAACTGCTCTTCCCCAAGGCTTGGGGAACATAACAGAAGAGGCAGTGGAAAGAAACTGAAGAGCCCGCAAGGGGAAGCGGGGTCTGTAAATGCTGCCTTTTCTTGATGTGGACTGGTTATTGCACTCATGAACTCACACAAGATAGAGCTGGTGAACACCCCAGCATGATGGGGGAGATCTCACAAGGACCCATCCCTTCTCGAGGAGTGATTGACAGCTGATGATGGGTGAAGGAGGGATACTTATTTTTCTTTGGGGGTTGGCTGCACTCGAGCAGATGGCTCTGCACTCATGCATCGATGCTCAACAGGGCTGGGACATGCCTGGTATGGCTTAGGCGGCACTCACCTGCAGTTATGTTATATGTATAGACTCCAAAAAACACCCGAGGGTGTGGCATTGGGCAGCGGTTGTCTGCGAGGGCCATCACCAGGAGCTGCACAAGGGACAAACTCTGAAAATGGGGGCACCTACATGCGCCACCTCTCCACTTAGCATAATACATTACGTACATGTGTGAAACATCTCATCAGACAGAACTTTATTTTTTAAAAATCTCACTTCTTACCTGGCCAGGAATCACCTCTTATATTTCTGGCCTTTCTTAGACCAGACCCCCCCCCAGTAACACTTTTTGCCTCTTTACCGCTTGGCCTATTTATTTCTTCTCACTTGGAATTTCTATAAACTTTTGACACAAACCACCGGATCCAATTGTGTGCTGACTTGGCTCATGAACTTCTTCTCCCTAACACTGTTTTGACCACTCTAGTTGACGTATAACAAAACATTACTACATATCTCACACAGCACATTTAAACGTATGAAACCACCCTCATCGCTTTTCTAAGATCCCCCCCCGCGACACACAAACCACACATTTCCATGGGCCCCCCATTTGCATTAGAAGTGTGTGCCTGCTCTTGGAAACGTAACCAACATAAAGATCGCTAATTTTGTGGTTCTTCCCAGATTGTTTTTTCACTAGGATAATAGCTATGTGACAGAGCCTGGAGGTTTGACAACTGAATTGCTGGGTCAACAACATTTCACATACTCCTTTTTGACTGGATTTCTGGATGAAGGACAGAAGGAAAGAATCTGCTGCATCGTCTGATTGCTTTTGAAGTCACTGTGGCCCCCAAACAGAAGCACTGTGTGTGAGCTCCAATAAGCACTTGAGCACAGGCTAAAGAGACTGAGACACAGCATCCAGGGAATAAGGTAGAGAAGAGGCCAAACGGCTCCAGGTAGGGACCAAGTTTCTGCAGCTGAATTCCTTTCAGTGGTCTCTTGTCCTTTGTTGAACTTTATTACAGTTGAAATGAATGGGGGGGGGCGCTGGAGAGATGGCCTAGTGGTTTTAAGAGCCTCTCTGACATCCCGATCTTCTGCAGCTGGCACCCTGGGTTCCAATCCCCAGCACACCCCCCCACCCCCCTCATGAAGGTTCCTCTTGCCCCCTCCGAGCCAACCATCTTAACTGCCGGGGGGCGTCCTTTCCTCTCCTCGGGTCCCACTGGACACAGTCGTCACTTTAATCATAGGCCAACCCCTCTGGGAGGACAGATGCAGGCGCCCTACCTTTGTGCACGCTCTCAACCCATCCTCGGCTTCTACAGACCGTGAGTTCCATGCATCGCTGGCGGCCTCCGACGCGAGACCCCTTGTAACCAAACAAAGACCACCAAACAAAATCAAATAGAAACGGAACGGGTATCTCCGCGTTTTGGGGGGAATTCTCTTTCCCCAGGAAGCTCCGGGCCATTCAGAGCTGGGCGGCTTAAGGCTAGGGGACCTCTAGACCAGCAAAAAATGAAGTTCAGTTCACTAGGTGAACAGACTGGCACACGGAGCATTCACTGAGTGCTTTTTTACCATCCCGACCTTCCCCCACAACCCAGACTAAAGAGTTAGTGCTTAACGTGATGAACAAAGCACTGGGTGGAAGCAGGCCAAAGGCAGCAGCAATGAATTATGGGTTTTCTTTCTCTTGGTTCTTAGGGCAAATGTCCTAATCCTGAACACCAAAGGCCCGGTCCAAACTGTGAGGACCCACACCTCCTAATCGTATGCTTTGCATATGTGCCGTCTATGAATACGTGTTTATACTTATCTCCTTTCATGGTGAGACCGAGCTGCATTTCCCGGACAGAAGGCTGTACTTGTGTTGATTGGAACTTCTGTGACTGTGGAGAGTTGGCATGTCAGATCTGGAGCCAAAGTATCTTGAACTGTCTTCAGCCCACTTAACAACCATCCATGGTCCACCTCTGTGTCTGACCTCACATCCTGTGACTGGAAAGTATTAAAGGACTGTTTGCTTCCACCAACCCTCAAGCTAAGATGTCACCTGAAATTTAGGGCCGAGTGTTCCATTCTTTGTGCGATCTGCCTACCGTATGTTCCCACCAATGTATTTGTATGTTTGTTGTGTGTGGGGGGGGGGGTTATGTCTATGTGTAATGTATGTGACTGGCAAGTATGTGTGTGTGTGTGTGTGTGTGTGTGTTGTGTATGTATTTACTCTGTGGAAGCCAGAGGCTAACTTCACATGTTGTTCTGAAGATATTTTTTCTGAACAGGGGCCATCTTATTGGAGCTTGATCACTTGCCAATTGGTTAGGACTGGCTGGCCCCTGGAACTCCAGGATCCATCTGTCTCCCCCCGCCCCCCCCCACCCTCTTTAGAGATTACAAGCATGCCACCACATTGTAATTTTAACATGGGTGCTGGGGATCAAATTAATCACTTTACTTACTGAGTTGTCTCTCCAGCCCCCCCCCAATGTATTTGAGAAATGCCTTGACTTTTTAACTCTCGTTTGCTTTACCTCCAACTACTGAAAAACTCTCATGAAAACTGTATCATGTTGGAATGTGGTTACTTGGTACTTAGGGGAACCTGGAGTCATGTTCCTGGGCCACAATCAATCGCATTTGGCTCCAGAACAGACTATCTTATTCTTAGGAAAAGGTGGTGTTTTTATGTCAACAGGTAGAGTCCACTGACATGGCTACTGCTGGATCTGGGCTGCTGAGAGAAATCTGTTTCCTTTCCACCTCCCTACACACACTGACTGGAGTTTGAAGGCAGGAGCCTGCATTCTACTGTCACACAGGCCTGTTAGATCTTATCTCTTAGAGCTATTTCCCATTCTGTTCCTTATACAAGACTGACCTTCTACCCAGAGCGACTTATGATCATAGAGACTGTATGTTGTTAAGGCGGACGCTTGGACTCATCCTCTTCCCCCTCCCCCCCCCTCCCCTCCGTGCAAAACTTACAATGCTCTTCTAAAAATCCTCGTTCTTGGAGTGAAATTATGGTTTCCTTTGCTGTGACCTATCTTGAGAGAATTGCAGAAGGTCATGCTGGAAGAAACTTTAGAAAGCAAACAAATCCCTCATTTAGAAATGAGGAAACTGGAGTCTAGAGAAGTCAAACCCAAGGTCAGCGAACTAATTAGTAGACAGCTAGAGAAAAGGAGGGGTTGGCTTTGCTTCCTAAAGAGGTCCCAATGGCCCCATGTCCTTGTGTGCATGTTGTATGTGAGCGCCTTTGTGTGGGGGACACCACGACTTTTAGCTCTAAAAGGAATTCTTTGAAATGTGAAGCCAATTTCCTCCTGAAGAACTTAAAAAATAAACACGCAGGCAGTTAGCGATCATCTGTCTGTCATCAGGGACATTCCGGTTTGCGACGGTGGTCGCACACCCTATTTTACCCACAGCAAATCTAAGTGTTCAAACCAAATATGAGCAGAATAAATATGGCTCTACACTGCAGCTGATCCCTTTAAAACTGGCACATGAGAACGCCCAAGGCGAGAATGGAGGATGGAAAGAGAGGGTGGGTGGGAAAGCCAGGCTCCAGAAATTTCATGTGGATTACATGGAAAATGACATGTTTCACCCAAAGATTTCATTTTGGTTTGCTTTTTTACACAGAGCCCTATCTTTGAATCAACCCCTTACAGCAGACCTCTGGGTAGTCAGCCATGCAACCAAGGGGACTCTTTCTGCAAACTAAAGCAGACACCAAACAATCCCGCCTGCACGGGATTTCCCAATTGGCAGCCACCCATTGCCAAATATTAGCCTGAAGAACACCTACTGGTAGGTGACTACTGTCTGGGGGCGAAGCCACCTGATTTTCTTAAAGGATGGGCACTCAAGATAGACTGGACTAGACCTCAGGAGAGAAATTGCAATGCTAGAAGTATCTGTGGGACACTAATGACCATCCCTGGCTTAAACCGAAAGGACAGAATGTGCTTGTGCCAGGGGGGTGCGTGGGTTGGTGGTGGTGCTTTTCGTGTGGGAGGGTGCCGGTTCGGTTGGTGTTCGGATATAACAAGGATTGATTAGACGGAGGTGACGATACCGCGAGACTGAAATACCCAAAAGTCAATAAACATAGTGTATTATACACCAACACCACACAACCCCAACCCGCAACGCACACAACATGAACATGAGTGCCTTATCCATCATATCTCTGGTCTCTAAAAAAATCATACCAATCCTTGTAGCACCCCTCCTTGGGATACGTTCAGGCCTTGTCACTCTGGTTTACGTATGTATGGCAGAGCCTCGGATGTTTCGATTGAGCTGGATCTTCTTTTCTGGCTATCGACACCCAGGAATCTCTCTCTAGTGTCTTCTTCTCCCCTGCAGGACTTGGTGGCTTCAGCATTGCTTCGGGCCTCATGAGCTTTGGACCTATTGATGGCTCCTTAATCTACGGTTTGAAGCCTGACGGATCAGGCGACGCGTAGTTTTCTGGTCAGTGACGACGGTCACTGATGGGAGAAAAGTTGCAGCAAGAGACCACCCAAGAGCGGCCGAGGCAGGCGCATTCCATCGTCAGACGCAAGGAAGGATGAGGTGAGAGCTGCAGCCGAGGGCCCTGGACCTGGGTGAGCTTCCGGCGGAGTCCGGGGGTGAGTCAGAAAGAGGCAGGTTGTACTGGCCCCAGCGAGGTGTTGCTCTTGCTTCGGTAGTCTCAGGGGCCTTTTCAGCGGTGGTTACGGCCCCTTCTTGCAACACAGAGACAAGACACATCCATTCCGGCACGACTCTTTAGTCTCTTTCACTCTCTAAAACATGCAGCTTACCGAGCTGCCGCGATCTGGCAACGGTCTCCTCCGCGCCGGTGGGTCACGGGTGCTCCAGACGCAGCAAGGACAACCACACAGGGAAACTTGGAACAAATCGTCACCATGACTGTTTTTACTGTTCCTGGGAAGTGGTCTTTTCCCCCCTCCCAGTCCGGTCGAGCTTCTTCGACCTTCCTGGGCCAGAGAAATAACCGCCCGAGTATCCCTATTTTTTGGGAATAAAAACCAGCTCTTCCCCTATGCCTTGCTAGCCTAGCTTTCCCCCCGACCCGGCACAAATTTCTCTTACTCCACTCCTTCTTTTGAAACACTATTCGTCTGGACCATAGGCCAGGGACCTACTCTTATGGTTCACTACAAGTTTGACACCTCAACTCTTTATGTGGCTCTTCCGGTGAAGAATATAAGCGGAACAATCCATGGATACCTGACGCGCGGACAGCAGCAGCACGCCCCCCCCTCAACTCTCTACTCCGAACTGTGTTGCAGGTTCGGTTCACCGCGACAAATACCATCATTCGGGATGATTGACCATCTTTAGGCCACCCGTAGACCTTCCCCCTTCCCTCCCCTCCCCCCTCTCTCTCCCCTTCCCAGTGACACCCGCCAGTGCTTTCTTCCAAAATGAGAACCAATATCGCTGCCACATAATAACAATTAACCATCATCTCTACTGTCTTTCAGTGCTGAGCTTTACCATCCATTAGTTCAGGGACTTGGGCCTTAGATTGGCTCGACACTCCCCCCTATGTGTGAGAAAGCAGAGAAAAAAACAAGAGCTGAGGTGAGGGGTATGGTTCTGAGACGAAAGAATCCTTCAAGAACCGCTGCCTCTTAGTGATTTCCTTTTCTCGCGCTGAAGGCAGCCCTGTGACGATTGGTCTCCCTCCCCCCCCCCTCCTGTCCCACTACCTCTGGCCTTCTGCTAACGACACCATACAGGGACAAGGACCGGATCCCCTGCGACATCCCAGGAAAAGTCCAATGCCGCCTGGTCACTTTCATGAGCTTTTACTTTTTCATTGGACCAACACCATCCACACCAGCGGATCATATAGTATCCTGGCAATCTCAAGCCTGCCTGTCCTTAACTGGTGGTCTACTGTGTGTTATGAACGGCACCCTGCACTTATGACCCCCTGAAGAAAGGAGGCCTCCCACCGGCAGATGAACACCAAGCCCTGCTACAGGGGCTAATCTGGCCTTGCCTCATGTCAACACTACACGAGGCTACCCGACTGCCCCTCACCGCATGTCCCTTTCGCATTACCTTTGGGTCTTGAGATGACAACTAGAGGTGGGGCCTTCTAGAGTTGGGGTGGGACATCCAAAATATCTCTGAAATGGCATCATAATAAAACTTTTTTTTTATTTTCGGGTGGGCTCGGAGAGCCAGGCGATGGCACAGTGGTTAAGCAGCACTACCTATCCCTTTGCAAAGACCCCGGGCTTGACATAAAAGATACCCCCTTCACTGGCTTGCTAACAAACTACCTGTAATACTATAGTGTAACGGGCTAGATCAAAACACCCTCCCCTTCTTGTCTTCTGTGGACTGCAGGACCATGGTGGATCTACTTATATTGAGGCAATACTCTTCTTACCATAACATACAAATTAAATTTCAAATCTTTTCTGCTCCCCTAAGCTCACTATGGGTACAGCATTTAGTTTGCCTTTTTTTTGTTTTTGTTTTGCTTTTCTTTTTTGACGATGACACGTTCATGTAGCCCTACCTGCCCTCTCGAATTTCCTTTGCTCACCGTAGCCAATGGCCGCTCCTTGACCTTAAGTAACTCATTGATGAGGACTTATTTTACTGTCTCTTGCAACAAAGTCCTCTTTTAGGAACATCACCCTCTTACCGACGCTTTTAATTGTATGACCCTAGAGCCACCCCTACAGATGGAAATACACCATATTCAACACTTCTGCGAAAGAGACGCAGGTATATACACATGACGTACAAACGTGGGACGCGTCCCTCCAAACTGGGAGTAACGGACCACCCACCACACCCCACCACCCACCACCAAATAACATTCGCCTTAAAGTCGCTGGAGGACAAAAGTGTGGTATGTAAGCCTTACACCCTATTCCATTACCCTCTCATTCCAGGTAGATCCTGTCTATGGCCCATCTCTCACAAACAACCACCACGGCCCCCTGCCTACAGACTACACAGAATTTTAAACATATTATATAAACTTTACGCCGAAAACTCACTCGACCTCACTAACGCACAACAATGTTAGGCCAGGTACCTATACCTATAATCCTAGACCCACCTAGGTGACTCCGCCGACTAGGAATAAGCGCCTTGGCCACCCGAATTCATAAGATTAACCCCTGGGCTCATGGTGAGAGCCTATCTCAAAAGGTCAAAAGGCAATCAATCAATTCCCTAACCAAACAAACAGAAAGATCAATGTGGAGATATAGAAATCTTTATTTTGCAAAAGAGTGCAAAATTCTGTCAAATATTTGGTTCTTGGTGGATTATTTTAGCTTCCCTTACTGGTTATACCAACAACATAAAATGGTCAAGCCCCAAGGATGGAGGCCAGCCCAGGACTCAAATTAGATAACACAGATATACCATCTTTCCCAATGTCTTCTATTGCGGAGCTAATAGTGCCTGGCGTATTTATTTTCTTTTTCTTTTTTGTTTTCTTCTTTTACGTTTTCTCTTTCTTTATCTTTTTGGTTTGCGCGTTGGGTTTGTCTTTTTGTCTCTGTCCGAGCCCAGTTTTTGGTTTCTCCCTTCCAGTATCCAGGTGACCTGGAGCCTCACTACGTTGAGACCCAGGCCTCTTTGTTGCCGTTTGCCCTCTCCAACCGATTTCCCCGCGCTCCTCTGCCACCTCTGAGCCCTTTACCGCTTCGTGCTGGATATAAACTGGCGTGTCTCCACTCCCCCCCACGCCCAGCTCTACTTGCTCCTTTCCCTAACATGGCCTGTCCCCCTTCCTTGTTCACAAATGTGTCCTGTCTACTTCATTTTGAAAAAATCTGTCTATTTTTTTTTTATGTGCTTGAGTGTATGCCTGCATGGTGGATAAGGGCATCTGCATGTGCAATGCTTGTGAAGTCAGACACCGAGCGTCTATTAGACATCTCCCGGGCCACTGGAGTATGGTTGGTTGTTAGCTGTTATGTGGCTGCTGGGAATTGAAACCACGATTCTCTGCACAGAGTGTTCCAGAGCAGTTAGTAATCTTAACTGCTTGAGCCATCTCTCCATCCCTCAGGTTTTTCTTTATTTAAACCTAAGTATCTTCTTATGTTCTCATTCATGAAATTAACGGGGACGACCGTCAGATGGCTTCGAAGTTACGAGTTAAGACTGGTATTCCTTAGTCCTGAATGGACCTTAGGACCCTAAGAAAACCCTTCTGTTCCATACCCCCGCCTAGACGGTATTCTCCTAGATAAACTGCACATTAGCTTCTACGGTTCTGCTGCCATCATGATACGAGATGACGATAACTAGGTTCACAACATCTCACGGGCGCTTGCCTCTAGAATATCACTGCCTTTACAGGGGGTAATACAATATCTGACAGAACAGAGAGCTGGCCATCAACTCCACAGAATTTGTTTGATTTAATTTTTGAGGAAGGCTTGTCCAAATATGTTATAAGTACATGAGAGTTGATTGAGACTTGGCTTTATTATGGCCCTGATAGCAAATTGGCTACTAGAGGCTTGAAACCCAACGTACTGCCTCAACCCGGTAAACACTTTTTCCAGACTTTTGTGATTACGCAACCACCCCTCCCTTTTTCCAATATCAGACTACCATTAATTTGCTGTGATTAACAACCTGAATTAAAATAATTGCACTAACCCCCCTCCCAGGGGGCTATAAAACCCTGCATCTGACGATAGACTACTACATCGCTGTGAACTTTGCTCATCCCCCATCATTTATTATTTCCAATATGCTATTTTCATTTGAAGATTTGGTGCAGATGAAGCAGCGAGGAATAAAAAGATAACATGCTCCCAAGAACCACCTGAGGACTTCGGACAGACTCTCTATTAGGGTCATCCTCCGAGCGGATAGAAAGAAACTCACCGGATCTGGTCTATACTATTTTACACAACCCGGCGAATTTTTCGAGGTTAGTCCCCTCTATCCACCCATTCTCCGTCTGACAGCTCTGACTAACCATCCCTGTCTACCCCAATTTGATTACCCCTCATTAGAGGCTGAGAAATGGCAGCTGCTCAGTCTAATGAGGCTAGATGTCTTAGTGAAGGGATTAATCATATTCTTTTCCCTTTTCCTCTTGGCTACTCAAAGCTCTGGAGGATTCCTAGAGAGCAAACTGCTATTCATTACAAGCCCTTCGGACAGGCTTGAAGACCATACGGGCCTTGCTCGTCCCACGTCCCGCACCAGCCAGCCAGCCCTCCCCAGCCTTCCCCAGCCCCCCCAATGGTCGTCGAGCCCCTGACGGGCTTAATGATCTCCTCCAGCCCTTCAAGCAACACCACCTGTCCACCAGCAACGCTAGGTACCAAACAACGACAAATACGGCCACTACACCACCCTACCTTGTATATCTTTCTTACTATCGGGACCACCTCTGCAAAGGTAACCTCCCACCACTTCCTTCTCCCAGGGTAGGTCTTTTCATTTCCAAGCTTAAACATCTGATTCAAGCTAGCTAATAGGACCAAGAACATGACACCCGGGTTCTTGATGGCGGATCCCCGCCTTCGCCCCCCCCCCTTCTTCCCTCCCTCTCCTTTCTCTCCGAGCCAGTCACAGGAAGTCACGAAAACAACTAGAAGTGGTTCCTTAGTTCCCTCTTCCTATGAAAGAGCCAGAGACAGAAAATGATGATATCCTTATCGCTTAAGTTCAGAAATGCTTATGTACCTCGAGAAATGTTGAACCTGGATTATCAGTAGATCATGAATTTCCTGTAGTCCCTTCCAGGGAAAAGTTATTCCTATGTCTTACACGAAGTGTCACCTGAAGACACATTTTTGCCACATTCTAGCAATGCACTCCCCACCAATTAGCACCTCCTCTTGCACGTGTCTCCCTATGTTCACATTTTTTTATTTTAATTTTCTTTATTCTATGTGTATGAATGTACTCTCTGCTCTCGCATGCTAGGTTCTGCCCCCCTCCCGCAACCCGTGTCTGTCGCACACAATGACTCCACGGAGTTCAGAAGAGGGTGTGCCGATTTCCCTGGAACTAGAGTTCTCCTGGAATTGGAGTTCCAGATGGTTCTCAACCGCCACATGGGTGCTGGGATGGGAAACCACCCACCGGCTCACCTCTGCACGCAGAGCCGGCTAAGCGCCACTCTCTAACAACTACCGCGCCTCTCTCCCCCCCCAGACCCCACCCATGTTCCATTTTTACAGTAATGCCAATTATAGATTATTTGCTATGTCTGCAATGTCGCCATCGGAGGAGATAGCAAGATGACGGGACCCTCAGTCACATCATCATAAGCAAACACATTACAGCACAAGCCTGCCTGGTCTCGTTGTAAGTTACGAAGCAACTCGCCATCCACATTGCGTGGTATATATATGGTTAATAATCTTGCTACAGTTTGAAACTCTGTGCTACCCTTCAACATGGCTCCATCGTGAGAACCACTCAGCTCAGACTTCTTTGCCTCCGATGGTGTCTGATCCCTTCTCCCCCGGTGGGGATTTTCTCTAAAGAGGTAATCTAGGACTCCATGCTTGTCTTGAGGGGGTGCAAGGACCCTACAGTCTAGATAGTGCCACTCCTTTTCTTTATGAGAAGAAGTAGATCTCATTCCCACCTGCGCCTACTCTTGGTCTGGCCCGGCGTTGCACCTTTCTGCACCACACCAGGCCCAATCTTATCCCTAACCACCCATGCACCCATACTCTACGGCTTTTCCCACACTTCCAGGACCATTAAGCGCACTCCATGTGACCACCCCTATCCATTCTTACTCTACATATTCTCTCCGGCTCCTTCCAACTTATTTTGTTACCACACACGCCAAATACTAGATTGACTTCCCCCCGCCCTTGTCATCTCCTGTACAACCTGGCGAATTAGGCACAGGCGGCTCTCAGTGAGCCGCCATTTTGCACCAGCAGCCCCCCCCCCCCGATAGCCTCCCTATCCTGACCGTCTGACCACGCCCCCCCTGCCCCCCCTACTTTTTCCTAAACCTACAATAGCTTTCTTTTAAAGAAGAGAATTCTTTTTTAAAGGACAAGAGTTGGGTCGGCGGTTGGGGGAAACAGTGAATGAAAGAACAAATTAGTCTCCTCTGACTGTAAAATAAGGCTTAGCGGAGCCAGCATTCTGCTCACCCTTCCATGGCCAATCTTGACTGAATTTTGTATCACACAAATGTCCAGCACATGTTTTATGTGGCAACTTGGCAGACATAGTACCCTCCATCCAGCACTGAATGCACAAAGTCAATAACAATCAAGCTCACATCCAACAAATCTAAGGCTATGATAGAGCTCAGGCATAGGCCAAAATTAACATGCAGGGGCCTCGGGACCACATACCATGGGCACTAAGGAATGGGATTTCCTATGGGTTTGAGTGATGAATGAGGACTGAAGGGAACTGGTTCATCTGCCTAAACCAGGGAGTGAAATGGAGTTCTACAGGCCCAGCACAGGCCGCACAGAGCCTGTTTCCAAGTGGATAGAGCATATTAGTTTGCCACCTAACTCAACACACTGAAAAGTCTGTTGTCAGCACATAAGTAAATCAGGCTAATTTAAAACACTTTACTTTCATTGAAATCAAACACAATTAGCTTATTATTTTAACTACCCAGTGGGGCCTGTGGTGGAATTTTGAAAACCAAGGAAAAGAGTATGATAACTTTTGGAAAGTTCAAAGAACAGTCGGGCAAGTTTATCAGTGTAATTGTTTCAGAAGTCACTGGTTTTTGAAAGAATTGAGAGTGGGAAAGTCCTCAGAGAATATCTGTCCACCCTCCTTATTTCACAGGTGGGGACAGAAAAGATGGAGACTAAGGGAGCTGGCTTGGCTACACAGCTGTTTTGAGTAGGGTCAGTGTTAGGCCAAGACTAAGATTCTGCGCCTTGTTCTTTGAACTGATCATACCACCTCTACTCATCAGTGTTTGAAACACACCCTGACCACCCTAGCAGGCTCAGTATGAAATTTCAAAGAGTAGTTACCTACGTTAATACTTTTCATTTTTGTTTATATAATTTATATATTTCTATTACCCTTTAAAGTGTATTAGACCAGTGGACATTTTCTAACCAGTGTTTTTTTGTGGGGATTATTTGGACTTTTCTTTACGACTTTCGATGTATGCGACACCTTTTAGCACGTCCAACTCTTCAACAAGGCCCATCCTTCTGCACCACTTTCCTTAGCTTGCAGGATGGCGTAGCCGGCATATACTCACACGACAAATTCACGGAACACGATTTTTGGGGTGTTTCCGCTAAGAGCGTGCGCCAGTTATGTTCTTTTTAGTATTCTTACCCCCTTACGAGTTTGCACACTCACTGACTTTAGATACCTGGGCGGCACTTGACCTTGTATGGTCGTGTTTTTCTTGTTCCAGGACAGCTGGGGCTACAGGGAGACCCTGTCTCGAAAAGACAAAAAAAAAAAAAAAAGAACTTAAAGAGTTTTTAATGATGTATTTTTGTTTTGGTCATTCTCCACTTTTTGACAACAAAATTGTCATGGTTTTAGAAGTAAAAAATATAAGCATAAATATCTGCAGCCTTTTCTATATAAGTGTAATATCATTAAAAGGAAAACATCCCTAACCCAAAGTAACTAGGTAATAGAAGTATCATAATTTGGTTGTGATGGACTAGGTAATAGGAGTGTCACAGTTTGGCTGTGATAGACACTATGGCCAAAAGTGACCTGGGGAGGAAAGGGTTTATGTTTATGCCATCATACACTTTTATGTCATAGTCCACCATTGAAGAAAGTTGGGACACGAACTCCAGCAGGACCCTGGAGGCAGGAACTGAAGCAGAGACTATAGAGGAAAGATGCTCACTGGCCTGCTCCCTCCGGCTTGCCCAGCCATCATTATTATGCAGCCCAAGCTCACCTGCTTTGGGATAGTACTGCCCACAGTGGGCTAGGCCCTCCTACATCAACCAGCAACCAGGGAAACATCCCATAGACAGGCCCACAGCTCAATTTGATAGAGGAAGTTCCTCAGTTTTGATTTCCTCTTCCTAGGTATATCTGGTTTTGATTCAACTTGATAAAAACTAACTATGGCAAGTGCTTTAGAACTAATGCATACTTCCATCCATATGGCAGTCCCAATTAGGCATCTTAAGGCATTTTACAGGACCGTACAAGAAGAGCAGGAACGTTCTTTACATGAATTTTAAATTTAACAGTGTCTACTGGAACAAGTCTCCGGTGTCCCAGATATCAGTAGAGACGATGAAATTAAAAATTCTCCAACACACTTCTCCCTGGGTTATGCCATATAAATCCCCTTAAAATGGTAATAAGGTCTTATTTATCCACTTAGCTCAGCAGTGACTTCATGTGGCGGGGAGAGGGGGATGAGAAACTACATTCAATCACTCCATACTTAGCTCCACAGATTCCTGAGGGACAGATGCTGACACGTAGGATTTCAGGATCAAAGCTTAGCCACAGTCTCATTCAGCCCAAGGCCATAGGGGTGATCAACTCATGGGGATAAAAAAAGTTTCCTGCTAAATTAGACTCTCTTTCTCTCTCTCTCTCTCTCTCTCTCTCTCTCTCTCTCTCTCTCTCTCTTTCTGTCTCTCCCTCTCTCTCTCATAAAACCACCATCCCCTATAGAAGTTTGTTCCCTAGAAGAACTGTCAGGCCCTACTGTGAGCACTCAGGCCTTGGGGGTCAGGGAAAGCAGCAAGCAGAGCCTCTCCCCCCCTTATAAATGCAAGTTTATAGTCCTATCCAGTAACTCATCCATGGTACTTGATATGTGGACGAGGCCAAACTAAATGTATTGTGGTGCTTTCTGCCATGCATGAAAACCTTTAAATGTCAGAAAACTTCTTTTATTCAGAATTTTTCTGTAGGGAAACTGAAGGGCCTGTTTCTCCCTTCAGGATTGATCATATTATACATGGCAGCTATCTCCCCTATTTTCCCATTTCAAGCTACATCTCCTAATAAATCTCCTCTCTAAATTTTGAAAAAGAAGACTCACTCTCTCCATTTAAGGTCTAATCAAGCTGCCTCTAGTATCAGGCTCCATGTTTTCCATTTGCTCCTCTACATCAAGGCCTATTCATGTCCACACCACCACCACCATGGACATGAGGCTCTCTCCTAATAAAATGTCACTCTGAAGGGTAATTTCATTTCCGGTCCTTCCTCAAACCGACTTGAGGCTTTGATCTGTATTTTCGGTGGTAACACTTCCCAAAACCTTCCTTGAGCAACTAAAAACAATATGTGAAAGGAAAACATACACATGTCTAGTACTTGCGGTATAAAAATTAAACTGAGTTCCAAACAGGCTATATCCTTAAACCAAATAAGTGTTTGTGACAGTAATCTAAACATATGCAAATCAATTCCTAAACACTTCCTTCTTTCACCAGGATGCTCCAGATTAAGTTCCAGATATAAGAGTATGCTAATGTAACAATATAGTAAGTAATAGTGTGAATTAAAGATGGAAAATTAGGCCTAGGACAATGGGAAGACATTTCATGTACATTGTTTGGGAACCTCTTAAGACTGAAAATATTAGCTGCTGATTACATTAGTGCTTCCTACAGCATTTAAGAGGAGAAAATGGGTGTGTCTACTTTAGTAAGGCTGAAAGAGGATACATGTGGCAAGGGGACATATATGGCAGACTTCACTGTTTGGATGTATATGTGTATTTAATTCCCCTTATATGTCTTCCTTCCCTCCTTTTTTCATAAAGTAGTCAGGGATCTACAGACAAAACCATGCAACAAAATAGTACTTTTCACTTAAAACTATTTTTAAAAAGGTCTCATGATTTAAAAAAATGTCTACCAAGAAATCAGAGGAAGAAATACAGCCTTCATCATCCGAGAAAAAAAAATACAGAGGCAGTTATTTACAAATTAAACTATCCCAGAGAGTTGTCATGATCCACTACAGAATCTACTGCCACAAAATGGAACAAACACCCAGCGAACGTCCATATAGAAAGGGATTCTGCTGAGGTTATCATATCTGAGGTCCCTGGAACTGGCTAAAAGCAAAAGAAATAAAGAGTTATAATTATCAGTCACACAGTGGAGCCACCCTGGTCCCCAGAGGCTAGCTCCAAGAGGAATGTAGCAGCTCTCGCCTCTAGCTAGATAAGGAAATTTAGGGAGGAAGATGTTGATGAATACCCATCACACAAGAAATGGCAATCATTGAGCTGCATTGAGAAATAAGCTGGCACTCCCAAGTCCAGAGACATAGCATTTCAAGAACTAAGGTTCTATGACACCGTTGCGCCCACCCATACCTCAGACATAAGAACCAATAGCATAGTGATTTATTTCATGCTCTGGGTCTTAGGGCCAAGCATTTATTATGCAACAGGGTTTCAGGCACTAGCCCAGCCACCATAGAAGACCACACCCTGATTCTGGAAGCACTCTAACTCTGGCTTCCACCTTGATTGCCGGGATATTTCACAAGCATCTGTGCCTCCTGTACTGCCATCCGGGCAGCAGTAGGGTTGCCTGAACCCCAGTTATGAGGTCTAATATCACCTTGAATCCCAGTGATAAAGCCCTTTCATACATGCTGTACCTCAAGCCTCAACTTCATGGAAGGCCCCTGAACAATACTCATCAGACACCAGTGTCACTGCCACTCTAAGTGTCTGTACAAGGCAGACCTAGGGCCAAGAGGGGTGCATCTGATTGAAACATATATGATGCATAGAGCATTCTCTATGTAAATTATATCTTATGCCACAGACAAGTCCTAGAATTTTGGAACAAAATCAGGAAAGCAGAAATCATTCCAAGTTTCTCCCACCCTCCTTCACTCTCTCTTTCCCTCTGCCTCTTTCTTTCCTCCCTCTGGCCTCCCCGTCTCTCTGAAAGAAGATTTCATTATGTAGCCAAGCCCAGCCTTGAATTCACAATCCTCCCTCAGCCTCCTGAGCACTGAGACTACGAGACATGTGCCACCACATTTTTCCAAACAACTGTGATAGTGAAAAGCTAAAATCAGTAGTAAGAGGACTTGCAGAAAACTCACATATGTATGGAAATTAAACATGTCATAACAACCAAAAAGTCAAAAAATTAAAAGAGAATGATAAAAATATATTGACATGGAAACACAACATTGGGGAAGGGAAAGGGAAATATGCCTGAACTGAATTGGAAAATGATGTATGAAATGCACAAAGCATCAATAAAAAAATATGCATTGCAGTACTTAAAAGAAAATTTATAGCAATGAATGCCAATATCAAAAAAGAATATCTTGAATTAAAAAAATATACATCAAAGAAGTCGAAAATAAGAAAACCTAAACCAAAAGTTAGTATAAGAAAGGAAATAAGACCAGAGCAGAAATAATTGAACTAGAAAAGTTATAGAAAATATCAATAAAACAGTTATTTCTTGAAAAGGTAAATTCAGTAAAATTAGCTACACTAACAAAAAAGAAAAATGACTCAAAATAAAAAATTAAAGTGGCATTACAACTAAAAACATGGGATATAAAATATTATAACAGAATACTATGAAAAATTATGCAGTAACAGATCAGAATTCCTTTTTTAAAAATGTGTGTTTATGTGTGTGTTTGAAGCCAACCTGGCTTACATAATGAGTTCCATGCCAGTCAGCACTATATAGCAAGATTGTGTCTAAAAAAATTCACCCTAGAGGAGAATAATTCCTGTACCCACCATGCTACGTCTTCTGACTTACAACTATTTCTCATGCTTTCTCACGTCTGTCTCTGAGGCTGAGAGTATTCACACAACAACAAGTAGACCACATAGATAAGCATAAAGTCTTTAGATGACTTCTAACAATGTGTACCAGAAGAAGCAAAGTATTTGTTTACAAATTTCTGGCTGTCACCTTCAAAGGCACTTTGCCTTATCTCTGGCAGGCTCCTGGAATTGATAAGGAAGTTCCTCCTTTCCACATTGTTCTACTGAAATAGAGTCATCTTTTATGCAGGCTTCATATTTTAATATGGCTACATTGTCCCCAGCCATGTATCTTTCCTCCAAAGGCCTTATCAGGAGGTCTAATTTTGTATCTATTTATTTGGATTTTATGGCTTTAGATCCTCAGTATCTTATAACATTTTTGAGACCCAGAACTGATCCTGGTTTGTTCAGAATATGCTTAGAAGGGCAACTTGCACAGCATTGATGATTGGTGGATGGCTAATCACATAACTGGATATTTGTAGAGCTATCCTGATAAGGGTAGCTTATCTTGGATTATCTCTTGGATATAGTTACAAGATTCCAAAAGCATCTAGCTGAGGTATAAAGCTTTTAATTAAGTAATTTGGATACTAGACTGATGTTTTGACTGGTTTTAATAAACATCTTTTACAGACCTGAAAAAAATTCAATTAAGTATATGTGAACAAAATGCAGGTGACATAAGATCATGAGCAAGACATAATGCCTAGTCTTTCTCTCTCTCTCTCTCTCTCTCTCTCTCTCTCTCTCTCTC
>VZQC01000986.1:287034-303981 GCA_009823505.1 Rhizomys pruinosus | reverse complement strand
AAAAAAAAAAACTAAATAAGGAAATTGCATTGTGTCTATCTACAAATGATACTGATACGTCCCCAAAGAATCCAAATGATTAGAACTAATAAACTAATTCAGAAAATTTGCAAGATGAAAAATAAACAAGAAAAACAGTTGAGTTTTTTAAAGCCAATTTTTTATTGAAGCTTTGTGCATTTCATACAAATTTTCAAATCAAATCTAGACCCGTGCCCCCCTCCCTGCACCCCCACCCGACCAGAGCTCATGAATTCTGTCAAATATGTTTTTCATCTTTTTCTCAGTCTCTCTCAAAATTCTTGATGCAGAAGTTCACCATTTCAGTCAGTTCTTTGACCCAGTCTTCTTGTTGTTGTTGTTGTTGTTATTCCTTCCAATATGCATCACTCCAAAATATGCATATATGCATGCCACATATATCATAGGTTTTAGCATCTTCAGCTTATGATTTTTTTTCTTTATTAGGCTGAAAGATAATTTCTATAAATTAGTAACATATATAAACTAAATAAATACATTTATCTATAATAAAAAAACAATAAAATACTTAAGGATCAACTTAGTCAAGGATATAAATGATATATATACTAAAAATAATAAAGCACCGGTGAAATAAAATGAAGAAGAACAAGTAAATGGAAGAGTATCCTGTGTTCATAGATAAGAGCAACTGATATTTTTTAATGTTGTACTCCCCAAATTGATATACATATTCAATTAAATCCCCATCCAAATTTTATTTATTTATTTATGTGTTATGCCTACATATATGCAAGTTCACCCAGGTTGTGCAGTATGCAGAGAGGCCAGAAAAAGACATGGGAACCCCTGGAACTGGAGTTACAGATAGTAGTTAGCTTTAATACTGGGATTCGAAACTGGGTCCTCTGCAAGGGCACCCAGTGCTCCTAACTACTGTGCTATCTCTCCAGCATACCCCCTAATCAAAATTTCAATGGAATTTTAATTTTTTTTCCATTATGCCAGCAATTTATTCTCAAATGCTTCCGAGATACAAGTTATTTGTTCAGTATTTCCAACTTTTCTGCAAGGTTGCTTTTGATTAAAACAAAAATCAACAACCAAAACTATGGGGCTGGAGAGATGGCCTAGCGGTTGAGAGCCCCGACTGCTCTCGCAGAGGACCCGGGTTCGATCCCCAGGACCCACATGGCGGCTGAGAACCGTCTGTAACTCCAATTCCAGGAGAACTCCAGTTCCAGGGGAATCCGACACCCTCTTCTGACCTCCGCGGCATTGCACGACATGGGTGCACAAACCTACATGCAGACAGTACATTTATACACATAGAAAATAAGTAAATAAAATAAAAAAACAACCAAAACTATGTGCTTGAAGACTGTTTTTGTATTCTTTCTATAATATTCTGGGGGAGGACAGGAGCGACGCTCTTGCAGAGGACCTGGGTTCATCAGTTCTCAGCAACTCACTGTAATTCTTTTTTTTTAATATGGAAATAACATACAGTTTATTTTCACATGACATAATTTTAGTATAGGTGTGACATATATATTCATATGTTGAAACAATTGGAGGGAACAACAACAAAGAACTGGGAGGAAAACGACTGAAATAGTAAAGTTCTCTCAAAAACAATGCTCTGCTTTGAAAAAATTTAAGAAGACTCAGAAAAAGATAGAAGGCAGGTATGGCAGAATGCATGAACTCAGGTGGGGTTGGGGGCAAGGAAAGGGAAATGAGTCCAAATTGGACTGAGAAATGATGCATGAAATGCACGAAACTTCAATAAAAATTTTAAAAAAGGAAAATGTGGTACAACTTCACAATGGAATTCAATGCAGCGGTAAAGAAATACGACACCATGAACTTTGCTAGTAAATGGTTGGAAATAGAAGGCATTATGCGGGGCTGGAGAGATAGCCTAGCGGTTAAGAGCGCCGACCGCTCTTGCAGAGGACCCGGGTTCGATCCCCAGCACCCACATGGCGGCAGAGAGCCGTCTGAAACTCCAATTCCAGGAGAACTCCAGTTCCAGGGGAGTCCGACACCCTCTTCTGACCTCCGTGGCGTTGCACGTCACGGGTGCACAGAGTTGCATGCAGACAGTACATTCATACACATACGGAAATAAATAAAAATAAAAAAAAAGAAGGCATTATGCTTAGTGAAATGAAGTAACATAGTCCCAGGAAAACAAACAACATACGCTGTTCCTCATTTGTGGATCCTAGCACCAAATCATTAATTAATTAATTAATTAATTATTAAGTTTTAAAGGAGGGTTTAATTTAATTACGATCCCCCTCTCATTGTGAGGTCTTCGAATCCTTGAAGGAAGTTCATAAGAGTTGATCACAGTTGGTATTTCCAAGATGGAATGATCTCCACTGGGGAGGGGGTTGTATTGGGTGCTTAGCACCATGAGTTTGGTAGGATTTCCTCACTGGTTAATAAATCTGTGAAGTGAGTTAAGGATGCATGGGGCCACAGGTCAGAGCAGCCAGAAGGATAAGTTTACTGGAAGATCCAGGAAGTCTTCAGATCTCAACTGAGAAAGAAACTGGCTCTTTGGGGAGTCTTGACCCTAAACTGCCTAGCCAATTTTTTTTTTTTTTTTTTTTTTTTTTTGGTCTTTTCGAGACAGAGTCTCCCTGCAGCCCCAGCTGTCCTGGTACTCACTCTGTAGGCCAGGCTGGCCTTGAACTCACAAAGATCTGCCAAGAGGGAATCGGGGCGCCGGCCACTCTGACTTCTTCCATGCTGTAAAGGGGCATACGGGGTGGCAACTGGGGTACCCCTGTTCAATGGGTCTATCTAAAAGACCCCCAAAAGTATAGATAGTTATAGAGAGAACAAAGTCCTCAACTTGTGCCTGTGAAGAAGTGAAGGTGAGCATAGTTAGATATATTTTCTAGGCAGGGAACCAGGAGATGAATAGGATGAATTAAATGTCTAACTTAAAAGTCCATTAGAAAAAAAAAGTCCATTGGAATTTCTCAATGAGGGGCTCCAAAGAATCCATTTATTGGGTTTCTCCTTTTGTTCATTTGGCCTTGGTATCACGACTCAGGATCTGCTTTCCAGGCATTCTGATAGTCACAATGTGAATTGGATTGTTGGTACCAGGGAATTAGAGTCCATCGTGGCAGGAGGCATGGTGGCAGGAGCTGGAGCAGAAAGCCAAGGTTCACATCCTCCAATGAGCACAGGACTCAATGGCATTTTTCACAGAAAAAAAAGAATCTCTGAAATTGCTGTGGGACCAAATATCCTAAATAGCCAGATACTCCTGGACTACCCTAAACAATCTTGAGAAATATGTAGGAAGTACCACATTGACCAATGTCATATACCTTAGTATATGACAAACATATTAATCAAAACAGTATGATATTGACAGAAAGACCGACACATGGATTTATAGATCAAAAGACTCCAGAAATAAATACATATATCATACATAAATGCTCAGGTAATTTGTGACAAGCACACCAACACAATGGGGAAAAAGCAGTCTTGTCAATAATAAATAGTGTTAAGGAAAAATATATTCGCATGTGAAAGAATGGCACTGGTTTTATACAATATACAAAAATCAACTCAAAATAGATTAAAAGCTTAAATGTAAGATCTGAGACCATAAAATTCCTAAAAGAAAACAGGAGGAAATCTGCCATGCCATGTGCAGAGGTCAGAGGACAACTAAAGAATTATTTATTTGCTTCCACCATGTGAGGACTAGGGATCAAGCTTGGGTAATCGGGCTTGGTAGAAAGTGCCCTTAACCACGGAGCCATCTCACTGGCCCCAACACGAATTTTAATATTGGTGTTCCATTCCTCAGTATTCCCTACAGTAAACATGTTATTTTAGCAAGGCTGAAGAGATGGTTTAGGAGTTAAGAGCACTAGGTGCTTTTGCTGAGGACTCGAATTTGGTTACCTGTACCTACATAGCAGCTAACAATTGTCAATAACTCCAGTTCCAGAGGATCTGATGGCCTCTTCTGACCTTCACAGGCATTGCAGGACACACACGCATTTACATACATGCAGGCAATATACTCATATATGTAAAAAATAAAAACAAATAAAAAATTTTAAAACATGTTATCTTATTAACAATAGAATCATTGTAATGACAGAATGAAGGAAGCAACCTTGAGCTGGAGAAGTAACACAGGACCTCCTAAGTGCCACATGAAGTAAATTGCTAATTTTCAGGGTTATTTTTTAAATCTTTAAAGTGTGCTTTAAGGTGGGTATTGTTATTTTATTTCTACAATGGGGAGACGGTCAGTCTGTCTCAGAGAGCAAAGTACATGTTCCAAGAATTCTAGGGAGACATCAAATGGGTAGTGAAATCCAGATATGGTAGTGCATGCTTGTAATTGCAGCAGAAGTGGGGTCTGAAGTCAACCTGGGCTACACAGACAGTTTCAAGCCAATCTAGCTGGACAGCAAGGCCTTGTCTCAAGAAAATAATCAAATATACACTGAAGCCAACTTTAACAGGCCTCTACTATCCAATGCAGGGATAAATTGTGCAATAAAGTACATATTATAATAAAACTGATAACTCTTTGAGCAAAATGATAATCTATGAGCAGTATTAGCACAAATACTGCTGTATCTAGCAATCAAATATCAATTAATACATCCAGCAGGAATGAGGGAATTATAAAAGCAAGGTTGACAAGTAACATCATATGAAGTGATTCACAAACAAATCATAAATGGATGTTCAGTCTGCACCGAATCCCACAGCAGTCACTGAGTCACCATGGTAACCATGATGGCCAAGGAAAGCTGAGAAAAATCAAACATCACAGCCCTCCATTTGTTTCCTAATATGTACTACAAAGCGAATGTGACTGACATAATGCACAGTAATTAACCTCAAATATTCCACACAATAAATTCCTTCACGGCTTAAGCGATACGCACAAATACACACACATAAATATCGACATACATAAATTCTCTTTTTCTCACAACCTCGAAACCCAGGAATTCATCAGGATGGATTTGTTTGCAGATAAAAGATGAAAATTGCACAGTTCAATTGTAAATCTCGAGAACTACTAAAATATTTCACCTTAAAGACATTTTTTAAGATGAAGTAGAAAATTGTCTCGGGCATTTTTCTCCCTAGTTTGAGTATATTACCAATGACTTCTAAAAGTTGACATTAGAAATTCAAGCAAATGTGTGCTGTGGCGATTAATTATATATGTCAACTCTGTCATAGTCCTCAGATATTTAGTCAAACATTATTCTGGGTCTTTTGATGAGGATGTTGTTGGATGAAATTTACATTTAAATCAGCCAAGCAAGTAAAGCCAATTGTTCTGGACAGTGTGAGTGGGCTTTATCTATTACTCAGAGGCCTGTATAAAATATAAAGCTGATATCTTCCAATGAAGAAGGAATTCTGCCAGCTCACTCTGGATTTCATTTACAATTTTGGCTCTTGTGACTCACTAGGAGATTGCTTATGGATTCAAATTTCAACTCTTTCTTCAGCATGAAATATGCTGGCCTATATCATCAAAACTTGGACTCACCAAACACCCAAAATTATAAGAGCTAATTTTTTAATATTGATAGATAGATGCACATATGATGGTGATATATGATAGATAGATAGATAGATAAAATGATCTGTTATTAATTGGTTCTTTTTCAAGAATGTGTCTAAATTGGACTGAAAGATAATGTATGAAACACACAAATCATCAATAAAAGTATGAAAAAATAAATAAAATAAAAGTTTATTGGATCTGTAAAAAAAGAAAAAGATTCAAGTCCTAGAGATGTAGCTCAGTGGTACAACATCTGCCTAGCAGATGTCCTGAGTTTGATCCTCAACACAATAAAATTAAATTAAATTAAAAATAAATTATTTTAAAAGCCTCAGGTTGGGAACAACTGTTTTCCATTAGAAGGAGAATGATGATGATGGGTGTGGCAAGGAACATCTGTAATCTCAACATTATCCCAATTATTGGGAATCTAGAGGATTGAAAGTGTGAGGTCAGCCTGGGCTTTATAGTGAGTTCCAAGCCATTCTGTGCTACAAGGCTAGGTCCTGTCTCAAAAAGAAAAAGAATAGAAAACAGAAAAAAATATAGAAAAAGAAGTGAATGGATGAAACAAAATGATATATCCATGTAAAGGAAATTTACCCATTATTACTAGAACAGAAAACTGAACATGCAGCATTGTGGATATATCCAAAAATATTAAGTTCAAATGATAGAAGTCAGCCCCAAAAGAGCAGACACTCTTATGATCCCATTTCCATAAAATGGAAAGAAATGAAAACCATAGTGATAAAAGATCAGTGCTTGGCTAAGAATGGACCAGGATGTCATGAAGAAAGAAACTAGTGACAGGTAAGTAGAGGCGATTAACAGGAGAAAGGTATATGATTTCTGAGGTGACAAGTATGTATATTATCTTCACTGTAACATTGGATTCACCATAGCATATGTATGTTAAAATTTATTAAAGTATGTATTTTTAAACACATCCAGTAGATTTTATGCTAATGTCTATAAATTATTTGAAATGTATTGGTATAATAATATATATGTATATACACCACATGTGTGCAGGTGCCCGTGGAGCTTAGAAGAGAGCATTGAATCCCCTGGAACTGGAGTTATAGGTGGTTGTAGGCCACCCAGTGTGAGTGCTGGGACCCAAATCTGGTTCTTCTGCAAGAAGAGCACACACTCTTAATTGCTGGGCCATCTCTCCAGCCTCAACTATAATAAGTATTTGATGTGATAAAATAAATTATCCTAAAATTTCCATTGTCATTTACGTCCTTGTTACATTAGTAGATTTGCAATATGATCAAACTGGTCCACATTAGAAATAAGCATTTGAATTGTCTAAATATTTCAAAAAATTTCAACTATCTTCTTTAAAGTACTGTGATGGTTAATCCTGGGTGTCAACTTGACTGGACTAAGGAACAAATAAGAGAAAAGAGTCTTCTGATTGGACCACCTCAACCCGGATGGCCCACCCCAAATGTGGGTGTTACCTTCTGCCGGCAGGCAGTATTTAAGGCCACGGCAGCGGGAGCTGGTCCTTTTTCCTTCTTCCTGCGGCTTGCCTCTCTCTCATCTGGTGAGTTTGCCTTGCTGCTGTGATCAACCTTTCGGATCCCAGCGTGTACTGAGACTGGCAGATCTCCTGGAATCCATTCGGGCCTTCAGCACTAGACTGGGACTCCTGAGACATCCAGCCTTGCGGACTGAGCAGTTCCCTGGATTCCCGGCCTCTCCAGTTCGGCGCTACTGTTGAGCTCCGTCACGTGAGCAAATCAATAAATTGTATATAGTTATATATATTCATCCTGTTGCTTCTGTTTCTTTAGAGAACCCTGACTAATACAGATTTTGGTACCAGAAGTGGTTCTAGAGAAACAGAATTGAAAGGATGAATTTCTTTAGTGGGCTTGGTAGCCTCTGGAGCCAGCTCTCCAACCCAATGAAGCCTAGAGTTACTGAAGGCTCTCCTGGTGGCATGAAGAGGAATGATAATCCTTGGTGCAGACTATTTGATCTAATTATGAAGATAGATCCATTTGACTCACCTAACTCACCTCTTGTGAGAAGCAAGGAATTTAGTGACTCTATATATAAAACGTTCGAGAAATTGCAGAAAAATCAGGAAAATAATGATGTTGCCTTGTTGCTCCTAGCATGTCTGGATAAACTGTTAGACGAAAATATGGAGCTCGGTGATAAAAATGACCAGCTCCGGATTCGAAACAACAGTTTAAAGGTTTCCAAGTGTGCTCTGGAAGAGAATCTTCTCTCCAGCAGCCAAAGAGCTAAAGCAGCAGAAAATCAAGCTGGAGCCCTTATTATACGGTTGGCTGATTTACAACGCAAATTTAATTCCCAGCCACGAAAAGTGTCAGCAGTTAAAGTGAGAGCACTGGTGGGGAAAGGGTGGAACCCTGAAACTTGGGATGGAGATGTGTGGGAGAACTATGATGATGAGGATTTTGAACCCTCGGATTCTGAGGGATTTTCTTTATCTGAGGAATTAACCTCCCCACCCTCAGCAGAGAATCCACACCCTGCAGATCCCTCCTCCCCACCCTTGCCTGAGGAAATTAATCCCCCCCTCCCAGTGGGAGCTGATGTCCCTCAGGGCCCAACAATTGTTGCCTCTAGACCTATAACCAGATTGAAGTCTAAGCAAGCCCCTCAAGGTGAGATAGAAAGTGTGGTCCACGAGGAGGTGCGATATACTACTAAAGAAATTAATGAGTTTGCTGATTCATTCCGGCAGAAGCCTAAGGAATATGTGTGGGAATGGATTTTAAGGGTGTGGGATAATGGTGGAAGGAATATAAAATTGGATCATACTGAGTTTATCGATATGAGCCCACTGAGTAGAGATTCTAGGTTTAACATGGAAGCTCGAGCAGTTAAAAAAGGTGTTAAAAGTTTATTTGAATGGTTGGCTGATGTATTTATTAAAACATGGCCTACTAACAGCGAGTTAGAGATGCCTGATATTCCTTGGCTTAGTATTGATGAAGGGATTGTGAGGGTCAGGCAGATGGGCATGCTCGAGTGGATTCGAAGTGTAAAACCACATTCTCCACAATATGAGGACCCAGAGGACATGCCACTCACTGAATTTATAAGATGGAAAGTACTGAGAGAGACACCAGAACATTTGAAGAGCTTTGTTTTTGCTCTATTTCTTATGCCAGATCTTACAGTTAGAGAAGTTGTGGCTCGTTTGCATAAATTAAATGTACACGTAGTAGGTCTAACAGGACCTCAGGGTAGGCGTCAGGTGGCAGCACTGAATCGCAGAAGGCCAGATGAGCGTAGTTACAGTAATTATCATAATGGGTGGCAAAGGCAAAACAATACCTATAATGGCATGACCCGAAATGATCTTTGGAACTGGCTAATTAATCATGGTGTTCCCAGGAACCAAATACATAAGAAGCCTACTAAGTTTTTATTTGATCTGTATAAGCAGAAAAGCTCTAGAACGAATGACAGGAAGTCAACATTTGATTTTAGGAGTAGCGAATCCCGCCCAGTTGACCGGTTTCCAGACTTGAGACAGTTCACAGACCCAGAACCCCTTGAATGAAGGGGTGGCCGGGTTCCAGTGAGGAAGGACCTTGTCACAATACCAAAGAGTTATGCTGTTTGCCTTCCTCCTGTCCTTCCCCAGAGGGACCTGAGGCCTTTTACTAGGGTAACTGTACACTGGGGAAAAGGAAATAATCAGACTTTTCGAGGCCTATTGGATACTGGTTCTGAGTTGACACTGATCCCAGGAGACCCTAAAAAGCATTGTGGCCCTCCGGTTAAAGTAGGGGCCTATGGAGGTCAGGTGATAAATGGAGTTTTGGCTGAAGTCCGACTCACGGTGGGCCCAGTGGGTCCCAGAACGCATCCCGTAGTTATTTCCCCAGTCCCAGAATGTATAATTGGGATAGATATAATTAGAAATTGGCAGAATCCCCACATTGGTTCCCTGATCTGTGGAGTGAGGGCTATTATGGTTGGAAAGGCCAAATGGAAACCATTGGTGTTGCCTCTACCAGGGAAAATAGTGAACCAAAAACAGTATCGTATCCCTGGAGGGATTGCGGAGATTAATGCCACTATCAAGGATTTGAAAGATGCAGGGGTGGTGATTCCTACCACATCTCCATTTAACTCTCCAATTTGGCCTGTGCAAAAGACAGATGGATCATGGAGAATGACAGTTGACTATCGAAAACTCAACCAAGTAGTGACACCAATTGCAGCCGCTGTACCAGATGTGGTGTCCTTACTCGAGCAGATTAATATGTCTCCTGGTACCTGGTATGCAGCTATTGATCTGGCCAATGCTTTTTTCTCAATACCGGTTCATAAGGACCACCAGAAGCAATTTGCTTTCAGCTGGCAAGGCCAACAGTATACCTTTACTGTCTTACCTCAGGGGTATGTTAACTCTCCAGCGTTGTGCCATAACTTAGTTAGAAGGGATCTTGATCGCCTGACTCTTCCACAAAATATCACACTGGTCCACTATATTGATGATGTTATGTTGATTGGACCCAGTGAACAGGAGGTAGCAGCTAGCCTAGACTTGTTGGTAAAGCATATGCGCATGAGAGGATGGGAAATAAATCCAACTAAAATTCAAGGGCCATCTACCTCGGTGAAGTTTCTAGGAGTTCAGTGGTGTGGAGCATGCAGAGACATTCCTTCTAAGGTAAAGAATAAGTTGTTGCACCTGGCCCCTCCCTCCACCAAGAAAGAAGCACAACGTCTGGTGGGTCTTTTTGGATTCTGGAGGCAGCACATTCCTCATCTGGGTGTGTTACTACGACCCATATATCAGGTGACTCGTAAGGCAGCAAACTTTGAGTGGGGCTTGGAACAGGAAAAGGCTCTTCAACAGGTCCAGGCTGCAGTGCAGGCTGCTCTGCCCCTAGGGCCATATGATCCAGCAGACCCAATGGTGCTTGAGGTATCAGTGGCAGATAGAGATGCTGTCTGGAGTCTGTGGCAGGCTCCCATAGGGGAATCACAGCGGAGGCCCTTGGGATTTTGGAGCAAGGCTCTACCTTCATCTGCAAACAACTATTCTCCTTTTGAGAGACAGCTCTTAGCCTGCTATTGGGCCTTAGTGGAAACTGAACGTTTGACAATGGGCCACCAAGTCACCATGCGACCTGAGCTGCCCATCATGAGCTGGGTGTTATCTGACCCACCAGACCATAAAGTAGGACGTGCACAGCAACAGTCCATTGTCAAATGGAAGTGGTACATACGGGACAGGGCCCGGGCAGGCCCTGAGGGCACAAGCAAGCTACATGAAGAAGTTGCCCAAATGCCTATGGTTCCCACTCCTGTTACAATGTCTCCTGGGCTTAAGCATGCACCTATGGCTTCATGGGGTTTGCCCTATGATCAGTTGACTGAGGAAGAGAAGACTAGGGCCTGGTTTACTGATGGTTCTGCACGCTATGCAGGCACCACCCAGAGGTGGACAGCTGCAGCATTACAGCCAATTTCTGAAACAACCCTAAAGGACACTGGTGAAGGAAAGTCTTCACAGTGGGCAGAACTTCGGGCAGTGCACATGGTTGTGCATTTTGCCTGGAAGGAGAAATGGCCAGAGGTTCGATTATATACTGATTCATGGGCTGTAGCCAATGGTTTGGCTGGATGGTCAGGGACTTGGAAGGAGCATGACTGGAAAATTGGTGAGAAAGACATTTGGGGAAGAAGTATGTGGATAGAGCTCTCTGAATGGTCAAAGGATGTGAAGATACTTGTGTCTCATGTAAATGCTCATCAAAAGGTGATCTCAGCAGAGGATGAGTTTAATAATCAAGTAGATCGGATGACTCGTTCTGTGGATTGTCAGCCTCTTTCTCCAGCTATCCCTGTTGTTGCTCAATGGGCCCATGAACAAAGTGGTCATGGTGGCAGAGATGGAGGTTATGCATGGGCTCAACAGCATGGACTCCCACTCACTAAGGCTGATCTGGCTACAGCTGCTGCCGAGTGCCAGATTTGCCAACAGCAGAGACCAACATTGAGCCCCCGATATGGTGCTATTCCCCGGGGTGACCAGCCAGCAACCTGGTGGCAGGTTGACTACATTGGACCACTTCCATCATGGAGGGGACAGCGTTTTGTTCTTACAGGAATAGATACTTATTCTGGTTATGGATTTGCCTTTCCTGCACGTAATGCTTCTGCCAAAACTACCATCCAGGGACTTACGGAATGCCTTATCCACCGTCATGGTATTCCTCACAGCATTGCTTCTGACCAAGGAACTCACTTCACAGCCAAAGAAGTGCGACTGTGGGCCCATGGTCATGGTATCCACTGGTCTTACCATGTTCCCCACCACCCAGAAGCAGCTGGCTTGATAGAACGATGGAATGGCCTCTTGAAGACACAGTTACAGCGCCAATTAGGTAGCAATACCCTGGAGGGCTGGGGCAAGGTTCTCCAGCAAGCAGTATATGCTTTGAATCAGCGTCCACTATATGGTACTGTTTCTCCTATAGCCAGAATTCATGGGTCCAGGAACCAAGGGGTGGAAGTGGGAATGATTCCACTCACTATCACCCCTAGTGACCCAGTAGGAAAATTTTTGCTTCCTGTACCCACGACCTTGCGTTCTGCTGGTCTAGACGTTTTGGCTCCAATGGGGGGAGTGCTTTTGCCAGGAGATACAGCAAACGTTCTATTGAACTGGAAGCTAAGACTTCCCCCTGGCCACTTCGGGCTTCTACTGCCTTTAAGCCAACAGGCTAAGGAAGGAATAACAGTAGTAGGAGGAGTGATTGATCCAGACTACCATGGGGAAATTGGACTTTTTCTCCACAATGGGGGCAAGGAAGATTATGTCTGGAAGGCAGGAGATGCTGTAGGGCGCCTTCTGGTGCTACCATGTCCTATGATTAAGGTCAATGGGAAACTCCAACAACCCAAACCAGACAGGACAATAAATGGCCCAGACCCTTCAGGGATGAAGGTATGGGTCACTCCTCCAGGGAAAGAGCCAAGACCTGCAGAGGTGCTTGCTGATGGCGGAGGAAATACAGAATGGGTAGTAGAAGAAGGTAGTCATAAATATCAGCTGAAGCCACGGGACCAGTTGCAGAAACGTGGATTATAATAGATATTAACCTTCGTCCTATTTGGTTAAGAATGTGCTTGTATATATATATATATATATATATGTATATATGTATGTATATTAAGTGGATACTTGTGTTCCCCTTTGAATGTGCAACTGAGATATGTGTTAAGTGTTGTCATATTTAGGTTATTAGATACTGAAGGACTAAGTTCTTCTCAAGGACATTACCACCTACTCTAAGATATAATGCTTTGCTATTGCACATGAGATACTTATAACATGTTAGGTGGAATTATGACCCTGCCATCGTTTGCAATTGACATTTAAGCAGAGGCTATTTATTGGGTGTCAAGTTGACAAGGGGTGGACTTGTCATGGTTAATCCTGGGTGTCAACTTGACTGGACTAAGGAACAAATAAGAGAAAAGGGTCTTCTGATTGGACCACCTCAACCCGGATGGCCCACCCCAAATGTGGGTGTTACCTTCTGCCGGCAGGCAGTATTTAAGGCCACGGCAGCGGGAGCTGGCCCCTTTTTTCCTTCTTCCTGCGGCTTGCCTCTCTCTCATCTGGTGAGTTTGTCTTGCTGCTGTGATCAACCTTTCGGATCCCAGCGTGTACTGAGACTGGCAGATCTCCTGGAATCCATTCGGGCCTTCAGCACTAGACTGGGACTCCTGAGACATCCAGCCTTGCGGACTGAGCGGTTCCCTGGATTCCCGGCCTCTCCAGTTCGGCGCTACTGTTGAGCTCCGTCACGTGAGCAAATCAATAAATTGTATATAGTTATATATACTCATCCTGTTGCTTCTGTTTCTTTAGAGAACCCTGACTAATACAAGTACAGAAATAAGAAAATTAGATTCTAAGAAAATAATCATAATTATATGTGTAATTGTTTATTTTTAAGAAATGTGTCACAACATCATTATAATAGAGCAAAGAATCAGGTAATTATTTTTTCATTTATTTATTTTTATTTTATGTGTATGGATGTTTTGCCTGCATATATATCAGTGCACCACATGTATGCAACACCCATGAGGCTAGAAAATGGCATCAGATCCCATGGAACTGGAGTCAAGGACTGCTGTTAGTTGCCATGTAGGAGCTGAGAATCGAAACCAGGTTCTCCATAACAGAACACAGTGCTGTTAGTCATTTCTCTGGCTCCATTTTATTTTTAAGAATACTAATTTGGGCTGGAGAAATGGCCTAGCGGTTAAGAGCGCCGACCGCTCTTACAGAGGACGGAGTTCGATCACCAGCACGCAAATGGCAGCTGAGAACAGTCTGAAACTCCAATTCCAGGAGAACTCCAGTTCCAGGGGAATCCAATACCCTCTTCTGACCTCCGTGGCATTGCACGACACGGGTACACAGACCTACATGCAGACAGTACATTCATACACATACAGAAATTAAAAAAAAAAATTAAAAAAAAGAATACTAATTTATAGTAGCTGAAGCCTTTCATTAACATGAGGAATACTTCTGGCTTTAATAAAAAAGACAACTGCCAAGGGGAAGATTTCAGGGCTGGCGGAATGGCCTAGCGGTTAAGAGCGCCGACTGCTCTTACAGAGGACCCGGGTTCGATCCCCAGCACCCACATGGCGGCCGAGAACCGTCTGAAACTCCAATTCCAGAAGAACTCCAGTTCCAGGGGAGCCGGACACCCTCCTCTGATCTCCGCGGCATTGCATGACATGGGTGCACAAACTTGCATGCAGACAGTACATTCATACACATACAGAAATAAATAAAATTAATTAAAAAAAATAAAAATAAAAAAGCCAACTGTCAAGGGGAAGATTTCAAACACGACATCTTTCAGCCTAATAAAGAAAAAAATCATAAGCTGAAGATGATAAAACTGATGTATGTGGCATGCATATGTGCATATTTTGGAATGATGGATATTGGAAGGAATAACAACAACAACAAAAAGACTTTGTCAAAGAAATGACTGAAACGGTGAACTTCTGCTCAAAACAGTAAACATCTGCATCAAGAATTTTGAGAGAGACTGAGAAAAAGATGAAAAACATTTTTGGCAGAATGTATGAGCTCTGGTGGGGTGGGGGAGCAGAAAAGGGGGGCATGGGTCTAGATTTGATTTGTTATTTTGTATGAAATGCACAGAGCTTCAATAAACATTGGTTTTGAAAAAAATTAAAAAGGCAACTGCATAAAAAGCCAAGTTCATTGATATAACAGAAAAATATGTGTTCATCAAGAAATAATTTATGTTATTTTTTTTGTTGTTTTTTCGTTGTTTTTTTATTTTTGTATGTGTATGAGTGTACTGTCTGCATGTAGGTCTGTGCATCCGTGTCGTGCAATGCCGCAGAGGTCAGAAGAGGGTCTCGGATTCCCCTGGAACTGGAGTTCTCCTGGAATTGGAGTTACAGACGGTTCTCAGCCACCATGTGAGTGCTGGGGATCGAACCCGGGTTCTCTGCAAGAGCAGTCGGTGCTCTTAACCGCTACGCTATCTCTCCAGCCCCTATGTTATGTTTTAATATATTTCCAAAGTGATCTATTTTGATAAAAGGAAAACTAAGCTCCAACTCTGTTCCTTTCTAGTCTCAATCAACAACATGCTCTAACACCAGATGTGTAGATGTGTTTTCTGTCTACCAGGCAAGCAGTGCTGCAATAATGGACACTAGCTGGGTGCTGTCTAATTCTTTTCAATTTTGACATTACCACAGGATGAATTCTCAGTCTCAAAGTCTCCCCTCCCCAGTTTAAATGCCAGTTATGAGCCTTAGGTTATTTTACTTTTATACTACTGCCCAACAAATTATAAGTTAGAGTTCCCACAATCCCCTCTGTGGATTTTATTAAGCTAAATGGCAGCTTGCAAAACTCAAGGATAATACAAAATTCAGGCAAAGAGATATGTATAGCAAGCTATGAAGGAAGCGATCCCTTCTCTAGTTTCTACCTTCTAGAAATTTCCATGTGTTGAGCTATACAGAGGTTCTTTTCATTCATCAATTTCAGAATCTTTACAGAGGCTTTATTACATGGACATAATTGAAGGTTAGACAATCAAGTATAAATGTGACTGGACAAAGTATGCTTTAATGCTAACAGAGTGGGTGGGGAAACCCCACAAGGCCAGCTCTGAATTTTCTTGATCACTGTATACAATATTCCTTCCTCTCTGATATAGGGCAGGACTTTTGCTAAAATAGAGGTTTTATGATTGACTATGAGCCAAAGTAGGTGAGAAATTTTCTCTATGGTCAGTTCCATGATGAAAAATTAAAGATTGTATGACTCAGTCAGGGTCTCCCCAAAGCATGCTATGGGGAGATAATTTTGAATCAGGAACTACAGACAAATACACACATCACACACATTTATCTATATCTTTATCTATATCTATATATGCATGCATGCTATATATCATAACAACACAAGTAGGAATTGTTATTTATATAATTTGAAAAATAGCAAATGATTGCAAATGAATGTTAAGCATCAATTTCCTTCCCCAACAGAACTGCTTACTGCTTTGTGACAAAGAAAAGAATCTCTAAGATGGGTTTCAAGGCCTTCTACAAGCCATGTAGCTGATGATAGAAGAAAATTCACCTGCTACCCACAATGATGAGATCAAAGTGGGTTTCCTACTTTGAGACTATTTTCTGAACCTCAGATGAACCATTCTGCCACATGCTTTTGTTAAGCATTATAAAGTCAATAGAAGTAGGCATTCACGAGATAGAAGTGATGGATTATTGTGAACACTGCTGCACTTATGATCTAAAGCAGACAGTTCAGAAGCCGTCACTACATGCATCTTTCTAACTTGTTTCTTTTCTTTTCTTTCTTTCTTTTTTTTTTTTTGGTGTTTTTTGAGACAGAGTCTGCCTTTAGTCCCAGGTGGCCTGGAGCTCACTGTGTAGACCAGGCTGGCCTTGAACTCACAGAGATCCGCCTGCCTCTGCCTCCTGAGTGCTAGGATTGAGGGCATGCGGCACCACACCTGACCTAACTTGCTTCTTTAAGACAGTTTGTATGATGTTCAGTCACTGGAAAGAAACAGAATTCAGCAGTCACTACATTTTAAGGATTAACTATGTGCCCTGCACCATGCTTGGCCCTAGTCAGTGACCAGTGGCACTAAAACAATGGGGTACTGAACATAAGAATGAGCTTCTCACCAGCGTCTTTTTCTTCTGCTTGAGTCAACTACCCCTAACAACAAATCTGAGAAAGAAATAAGAAGGAATACAGTAGTACAGTAAGAAACATGGGGATGCAAGTACCTTTATTATAGCAGGATTTA
>VZQC01000986.1:249941-286093 GCA_009823505.1 Rhizomys pruinosus | reverse complement strand
GAGGATAGCTAAATAATAAAGCTGCCGCACATTTTCAGCCACACTTCGTTTGATATGGAGGAAGTCCAGAGGTTCTTATGGCAGAAAACCTTTGAAAAAAATATTAAACAAATATATGGGGACCAGAACCTGTATCGATGCCCTTTACTTCTGCAGAATACTCAAGTAGAGATCACTTTTTTTTTTGGTCTTTTTGAGACAGGGTCTCCCTGTAGCTCCGGCTGTCCTGGAACTCACTCTGTAGACCAGGCTGGCTTTGAACTCACAAAGATCCGCCTGCCTCTGCCTCCCAAGTGCTAGGATTAAAGGCATGCGCCACCACGCCCGGCCTGTCTTTTTTTTGGGGGGGGGGCTGCATGTTAATTTTTAAAACCAACAAAATAACTTTGTCTGCTTTCATACAGGGAGTGGCGATCCCACAGTCACCACAGGCAGGGCCATATCTTTGCACTTGTGTCATCACTGAGGGTGCCGGAATTCCTATGGCTACATTTATGACACCCTGTCCCTATTTCACAAAAGGGGAAGCTGGGATCAGAAGGAGCTATAACATATCTTCTTCTCCCACTACACCTCATCTGTAGGTGGGAAATGAGTCTAGGAAAGCACATCTGTGGCCAAAATTGTCTCACCCGTCTCACTCAGAAGGCACCCTGAGCTTTCAGACACCTAATCCAGCACAGAGTCCAGACGCTAGAACAAACCAGCTTAGATCTGGGATCCATCCCAAAGTCTGTCCCCTTGTCCCCCAGGGAGGCTCAGGCCGAACCACGGGACACCTAACCCCCGAAGCTGAGTGCAGACACGTGGTGAAGGAACACTGCTCCTGTCACCAGATCATGCTGGTATCCATTTTGAAAAATTGCTTTAGTCCCCCCCGGTCACCTAGATGACGTCTGGTTACTATAGCAACCCTGATAAGCGCCTCGTTCCTCTGCAACAGAAGTACCTCTGCACAGCTTTGCCCTCCCTTTATATTTCACTTAAAGCAAAAAAACCTTCATTTATGCAGGCTTCCTCCTTAGAAACATGTTTAGGGGATATAGGAAGGGATGCAGGCAATTGGCTGAATGCTTCTTGCCTTGTGGAAACAGTATTTCTCTAGTGTTGGAATATTGTTTTCTATAAAACTGACCATTATTGGGGGGATATTATCAGTATGCATGGACTTGAAGATTTCTCCTGGTAGTCTTGGAGATAAACTAGCCCTCTAAAGGAGAAATGTAAGATACAGATTTCCATATCTGTAGAAAAAGAAAAAACCAAGTTTTATCTAATGCCTTGACAAAAATACCCAAAGAACATTAAAATGATGCCATTTAAGGAATCTCAAACTTGCTTCAAAGATGCAGGGTTGATACACTTATTTAGTAAGATATACCTAACAATTCAATGTAATCATATTAGATTATCCTGGGAACTCCTGAATTCCAGATATATTTTTCACCCTATCATTTCTTCCCAGGGTCATCCATGACAAAAGCACATATGGCCTCTCTGCAGATTCCTCTATCATGGGAATCATTTAGCAAATTTAAAAAATTAGACATGAAAGCACAGTCCAGGACTTCTCCTTTCAGAACTCTTGTTTATTATCTTTCCTTAGCCAACATACATTGTGCTGTACCCTCAAGGTTGTACATTGTAATAGGGCCCAGAGATCATCCCCACCTCCTTCTCAATTCTACCGTATTCAATGCATAAGCACACTTTTCTGCTTCTCTCTTTGTTCTACTAAAATTGACTTAGGAGAGGTAATTAGCTTTGTATGGTCTCTGATGTAAAATGTAAAAAATAAAATAATGTTCAGTAGGTACAGTTAACATTTTAAATAAATATAGTCTGTGTCCCTTACAAATTATAGCTCATTAAGTGAGCTGTTATGGTCTTATAAAAATAATTTAAGCTGGGTGTGGTGGCGCACGCCTTTAATCCTAGCACTTGGGAGGCAGAGGCAGGTGGATCTTTGTGAGTTCAAGGCCAGCCTGGTCTACAGAGTAAGTTCCAGGACAGCTGGAGCTACAGGGAGACCCTGTCTCAAAAAGACCAAAAAAAAAAAATAATAATAATTTAAGCAGGACATGATCATGCACACCTTCAATCCTAGCACTCAGGTAGCAAAGGCAGGCAGATCTCTGCGAGATCAAGGCCATCTTGGTCTACATAGTGAGTTCCAGGCAAGTGTGGCTACAGGGAGACCAAAAACATTCTTTTAAGGATATTAGAATATTAATCATGAACTCTGGATGAGCATGACTATTATATAAGAAAATGTCCAACATCTGAGTGAGGAGAATGTGGACTTTTTGTCCGAAACAGAATGAAAATTTCTAAGAGTTTTCATTTATTTCAGCCTTATACAAGGGAAGTGAGGTCATATGTCTCAGTGGCCTTTGTACTACCTTAGTATATCTTGACAGCTTGACCTGAACTCTGCATGCATCACCTGTCTTTTCATTCTCTTTACCTCAGGCTAAACACTCACTCGAGAGAAGAGTTATGAGAGTCCTGCCAGCCACCCCATCACAAGTCCTATCACATATCCTCAGCACCAGCCCAATGATAGGTTTCCACAGAAAGAAAATGTTCTGTAACTTAGGCACCTGCTTTCATTTCACATTGGTTCCATTAAATCTCTGTTCTCATACTCACTTTCCTTAAGAACTCTTCTTCCTTTTATAGTCTCCCTTTCTTCCTCTCTATTTCTCTCTCTCTTTCTCTCTCTCCCTCCCTGACTGTCTTTCTCATTCATACACACACACACACACACACACACACACACACACACATACACACACACACACACACACACTCTCAAAGTTTAAGTCTAAGTTTGGCATCTGAGAGAAATCATGTAGTATTTGTCTTTGTGTCTCTGGCTTGTATCACTGAATATAATGATTTCCAGTTCTATTCATTTCCCTGAAAATGTCTGTTCATTTATCTTTATGACTATATAAAATTCTACTGCATACATGTTAAATTTTATTTATGTGTGTGATGCCTGTGTGTGTATAATGTACCTACATACAGACACAAATGCCACAGAGTGCATGTGTAGGTCAGAGGTCAACCTCCAGTGTTGACCATTGACTTTAACCGTGGTTGAGACACAATCTCTTTGTTGTGCAGTGCTGCGTACACTGGGCTGGCTAGACTGTGAGTGTTCAGGGACTTTTGTCTCTCTCTCCCATCTTGCCATAGGAGAAATGGAATTATAAACAAGTGCTACTGCATCAGGATTTATGTAGGTACTGGGACTTGAAACTTGTGCTCTCATACTTGGCAAGGTAAACACTTTAACCACTTATATATATATATATATATATAACCATATATATATGTTTTGCCTGTATGTAAGTGCACCTGTGTTGTGCAAAACCCTCGAAGGTCAGATCCCATAGAACTGCAGTTACAGACAGTTGTTAGCCACCATGTAGGTGCTGGAAATTGAACCCTGGTCCTCTGAAAGAAGAGGCAGTCCTCTGGACCACTGAATAATAATCTCTCCAGGGCTATTTTTATTTGTTTAAATATTTTATTTATTATTTTATGTGTATAAGTTTATTGTCTGCGTGTGTATAAGTGCACCCCTGTCGTGCAATGCTGGAGAAGTCTGAAGAGGATGCTGGATTCCCCTGGAAACTGAGTTACAGACAGTTGTTAGCTGGTATGTGGGTACTGGGAATCAAACCTGGGTCCTCTGCAAGAGCAGCCAGTGCTCTTAACTGCTGAGCTCTCTCCAGTCCCTGAATTTCCACACTGACTTTCATAGACACTGTACAAGGTTACTTTAACTCTAACAGTATATAAGGGCCACAGTGGTACTATTATGGATACAGTAAAATTTCAATGAAAGAGCAAAAGGAATAGGAAAACAAAGAGGCTTCCTGAGTACCTGTTGTAGATATTCTATTTCATATAAGGATTCCATTTACAGACAGCAAGAGCAAGGTACATAAATGTTAATTATAGCAGAGAGGCTCTCTACTAAGGATAAGAGCTGCTATCGTAGTCTTCATATAATGCACACAAAGGCCAGTGAGTAGACCAGAAAATCACCAGAGGCCAATGTGATTTTTAATAAACAACTGATTAGACTGTTACAGGGTACAGCTTTGTGGAGAATTTTCTCATTATATGTTACAGATTGTTCCTATCTGAAACTATCTCAAATGGACCCACAAGCATGTTTCAGGGCACTTAACAGATGTCCACAAGGAAATCTATACAAGTAAGGCCTCTGGACTGCATCTTAAAACAGCACTAATCTTCATAGTACAAACACATGTATCAGTAATAATAAGGGAACTTGAGTACATATGCTATACATGAAATTCAGAAACAATATATAGTGACAACTGCAAATTACACACTAACACACAGTTAAATCTATGTGCCTATACTGGTAAAAAGTATTGTATTAGGTTTTATGAAAATGTAGGTATTTGGAACCTACCACAGGCATACTGTATCTCTTTATTTGTTGTTCTCTTAATATTTATTATTACTGCTCCCTACACTGATGCTATATTATGCCCCTGAATAATTGTATGTCATATCTCAAGTCGTTTCCTTCATAATTTTTTGTAAACCAGAAGTAACAGATATACAAATAGAGGCATGAGATGAGCAATAGACACGTTTTTCCTAGCATTTTGTGGGCTGACTTTATTACACTTGTTGCCTTGGAAACAAGCAAATTTCCTGTCAGTTATATAATTTTTATTATGATGCATTTGTAATTTTGCTTTAGAAAATTACCACTGGCAAATTAACTGCGGCCATTTTAAACTCCTTTCCCTATAAGCACTTCTTGTTTACTCTCATGCTTCTCTGATGATTCTACAATCAGCCACAGTCCAGAATTTGCTTCTTCAGGGAAGGAAGACTGTCTCAGAGCCCTGTGGAAATGGATGTCAACACAAAGATAGGGAGAGACAGATTAAATCAAGAAAGAAGCAGTGCGCTTTCACAAGCAGAGGTTTTCTGACTTACATAGCTGTTAAAAGGCTAACTAGCCAAATGTAATAATTTCCTTTCTTCCTTGAATTGGGTAAAACAAGAAGTCAAGTGGCTGCAATATAAATGGTACAATGTGACTCTAGATTGTCATGGAGTAAAACAGTTTCATAGCCTACAGCTGTGCCCCAAAGAAATAAGGCACAAGGCACAAATCTTATCAGAACCCAGGAGGCAGTGACAAATTCTCATGAGTGAGGAAGAGGGTTGTGGTATGATAACAGCTGCACAGAAGACTGGAGTGGTCGTTACATACTCTGGGAGGAACCAAGAGGCATTCTCCCAAGCTATAGACTAGCAGTGTTCAGGCTTGCCTACAGAAGCTGTCTAGATGCATGTGAAGTTGTTTGTGTGCTGCATAGCAGCTGGCTCCCCAAATAACAATGCTGCATATTATTTTTTACATTTTTATTGAAGTTTTGTGCGTTTCATACAACATTTCTCAATCCAATTTAGACTCATTCCCCCTTCCAGGCCACCCACCCCACCCAAGTTCATGAATTCAGACATACATGTCTTTCATCTTTTTCCTCAGTCTTTTTAAAGATTTTTCTATGCACAGGTTTACTGTTTGGGGCAGAATTTTACTGTTTCAGTCAGTTCTTTGACCCAGTCCTTTTATTGTTATTGATATTATTTTTAAAATTAAGTTCAAAGGGCCGGGTGCAGTGGTGCACTACTTTAATCCTAGAACTCAGGAGGCAGAGACAGGCGGAGGATCTCTGTGAGTTCAAGGCCAGCTGGGGCTTCAGGGAGATCCTGTCTCAAAAAGACCAAAATAATAATAATAATTTCAAAGGCAGTAATGCTATGTTTTCCTTATTTCTAAGTATATATAAATAATTCCACTTTGGTCTGCTAATTTAATGTTCTGTCTGTGTTGCAATAGCCACTATGCCACTGGATTAAATAGAAATATTGACCAGGTAATTCCAAAGATAGCCAGACTATTCTCAAACATATTATTCGGTTTTGTACTTATTGTTCTCTTTTGTGTGTTCAGTTGACTCTAAACAATCTGTGTGGAATTCTCCAGATGTTGATTTCATTTGTTGCGTGGTCTTGTTGTGAAACTGATGCCCTGATCTTCCCAAATCATATCCAGCACCAACATAAAGACTGATGCCCACATTCCAGTCTCTCCAAAGCAGTGGTTACTGACCTGCGTGCCCTAGGGTTGTCTTTCGTATACTTTCCTGAACCAATTAAAAATTTAGGCAACTTGGAATTGTAAAATGAAATTTTGCAAATGGCATTTTTCCTACTGTTGGGAATTCTGTAAAATTTTCGTATTAGAATTGAATAGTCTCATTTTATCAAGTGATGAATATTTATAGATGTTCAATTAATTACCTATCTTCCTTTTTACTAGTACAACTGGCAAACTGTGTTTGCCTAAAACACCATATTTGATAATTATACTTATTTAATCAGGTAGGAGCAGCTACAGTTAGCAAATGAATTCTGACCATAGAGAACTTAGTGTGAGAAACTGCCTTGGTGGACACTGTGCTCATATACATACACCACACAGACACACACACATATTTGTAATAAAAAAATTTTAAGTATTATGGCTGGAGAGTTGTCTCAGTGGTTAAGAGCACTGACTGCTCTTGCAGAGGACCCAGGTTTGAATCCCATAACCCACATGATGGCTAACAACCATCCAGAACTCCAGTTCCAGTGGAATTTGACACTCTCTTCCGATCTCTGTGAGAATGCATGACAGGTGCACTTACATATATGCAGGCAATACCGTCAGACACATAAAATAAAACTATTTTTTTTATTTTAATGTTTACAAGGAAAACAATTTGAAGATGGCCACAGCATGTCCTCAGGAACCAGAGCAACAATGACAGTGTCAGCTCTAATTGAAGTGATGTGCAGGCACAATGGATTGTGGGGTAAATGGCCCAAGGTGGTGGACAGCAATGATGAGAACGAGGATGCCCCTCAGACCCAGCCATGCACTTTCCAAAAGCCCAACCCAGGATATGTACAGGTGTGAAGTTTAAAGTGAAATGATCTTCCTGTTTCAATCAGTGGACTTAAAACGTGACTCCGGTAAGATGCCTCATTACTTGTTTCCCCTGGCCCTGGAGAGAGATGTGAAATCAGCAGACACCAAAAACATCAACTAGATCCTTGACCATGAAAAAGAAAACACTCAACGCATCTCCTTGAGCGAATCTGAAAAGTGGTTTTATCTAATATTAATGTTCTTCTAGCAAGAAATTCAAGCCAGCAAGTAATTGTTGCCTCTGTTGTACAGAAGCTAAAATTTTCTTTTCTTGAACACAAGTATAATCGTGTGGAAAGAGAGATGGAGACAGGAATATAGTAGTAGGAACCAGTGTAACTGAAATTATGACCACTTCCTTGAGACTGGAAATGTCCTCTCGCATGACCTGTAAATCTGAGACTGTGGCTCCTTCCTGTGAACCTGAATCTGTGGTCCCCTCCAATGAGCCTGGAACTCTGGTTCCCAACCATGTATTATGGTTCCATGTTCCTCTAGTGGTAGGCTGATAGTGGAGCAGAATGGAGGATGGAGGACTTGCTGATATTGGGCAGAAGTTTCAGCCTTCTCTGAGTAGCTGTATTCCCCAGAAGCCCCACATCGAGGTCCTAGTGTGTGCATGGCAGCGGGCTTTGCCTCCGTGTTGGGCTTATGCTGGGGACAGGGGAGGTTGCTGTCATTTGCAGATTCTAGTCTTGGGAAAGACTCATTCTCAAATGGGCTTCCCACCTCCCTCAATGGCCAGCTATAGTACTGACTCCACATATGATCCTGTGCACACAGGCATTAATGGTGGACCTTTCTGATTCCCAGGTACCAAGAGGATTTCCATCATTTTTCTATTATTCTTCTACAGCCCCAGTGTACATTCACTTGTGCCCTACAGAAAATGTAAAACACCTCATTGTTAGAGATTTAAAAAAACAAACCACAGGCTAACTGGGGCTGCCTGCCCATCGCAGACAGCCCTTTCAACCACCAGGTATATGAAAAAAAAAAAAAAAAAAGCAGGCTGAGACGAAAACATCAATTATTTTTTTAAATAAAAAGAATAGGGCTGGAGAAATGGTTCCGTGGTTAAGAGCACTGGCTGTTCTTGCAGAAGGCCCAGGTTAGAAAGCCAGCACCCACATGGCATCGAACAACTGTTCATAACTCTAGTTCCCAAGGGACCTGACTCCCTCTTCTACTATTCATGAGCACTGCATGACATGGGTGCACTTACATATATGCAGGCAATACATGCATACACATAAAGATAATAAATACTATTTTTAAAAAATAAAAAAGAGGTTAAAAAAGAAAACAATTTTATTAGCAATTTTGTCACAAAGAATAAAATAGGAATAAGCAGCCTACCAGGCAAAAGACATCTACACAAAAACCTACAAAATGTTACTAAGGTAAAGGAGACATAATAAAATGGAATGCAACCCATATTCCTGGATTAGAAAACTTAATATCGCTAAGATGTCACTAATAACTAAAGTGATCTATATATTTAGTGAAATATCTATCAAAATATGATTTTTTAAAAAAAATTATCCTAGTTTTGGGCCAGTAAGATGGTTCAGTAGATAAAGGGCTTGGCATTAAGGCTAGCAACTTCATTCAAAAACCAAGAACCTGGTTGCAGCTCTCTTCACAATAGCAAGGAGCTGGAACCAACCCAAGTGCCCCTCAACTGACGAGTGAATAGAGAAAGTGTGGTACATCTACACAATGGAGTTCTATGCAGTGGTAAAGAAAGATGACATCATGAACTTTGCAGGAAAATGGCTAAAGCTAGAAGATATCATGCTGAGTGAAGTAACACAGTCCCAGAAAAACAAATGATGAATGGTATCCCTCATCTGTGGATGCTAACACCAATTACCTAATTGTATGGCAAACTGAGCAACGTCAATGTGATCTGAAAACAACTGTGCTCTTATATTGTGAATCCCTTAAAAAATAATTTAAAAACCCCAAGAACCTATGTATTGGAAAGAGAGGACCAACTCTTCTAAGTTGTCCTCTGATCTCTCCACAAGTATGCTTATTTCATGTTCCTGCAGACACACACACACACACACACACACACACACACACACACTCACACACATAAATGTAAATTTTTAAAAATCCTAAATTTTATATAGAATTTCAAGGAACCCCCTTGAACAAAACCCAGAAAATAATATTCATGTTAACTTGAAATCAAGCAGAGAGAACTTCTAAATTTCAAGTTCTTACAAACTTAGTGTATTACTGGCATAAAGAAAGACATATAAGTCAATGAGACAGAATTAAACAGAACAGGAATAATTTCCACATATATAAGCAAGCAATTTTTATTTTTCATGATTGCTTAATCCTTCTTGTTTCATTAGTGTAAAATTAATTTTCAATTAATGTATTTTTAGTGATTTTTGTGTATTTCATACAACATATTACTCATATGTAACTCTCCCCCATTCATACCCCACAAGATTTTATGCATTCTGTTTTATATGTTAAGGCCTATTGAGTCACGTTTATATACTAATTTGTCCCTTGGTGCGAGTTCATCCACGAGAGTCTAGTAAGCCTGTTAAGAGTCTGTTCCTTAAAGAAGATCTACTCTCCCTCGCTCAGCAGTAATCAGCTGTCAATAGTTCTTCTGAGGTTGGGGCCTGCTCTCCATATCCCCAGTTCTATGCTGGGTTTTTGTCTGATTGAATTTGCATGAATCTTATGTGTGCTGTCACCATTGCTATAAGTTCATATCGTGCACACAGGGTTTCAAACCTGGGCCTTCTGCAAGAATAGCCAGTGCTCTTAACTGCTGAGCTATTTCTCCAGCCCCATTCTTTTTATTTAAAAAATTAATTTTTAACTTCTCAGCATGTGGTTTTTATCTCTAACAATGAGGTGTTGTACATTTTCTGTAGGGCACAGGTGAAGGCACACTGGGGCTGTAGAAGAGTAAAGAGAGTGCAGAGTTCGAGTCCCTGGATATGACTCCTATATTACACCTCACCCATCCATGGCCCAGGGACCATTGTGGAAGAGAGGTTAAAAAGATTATCAGAGCTAGGATTGGTGCATGAATATAAGGAATCAGAGTCTTCCAGGACTTACATCAATTTATTTTTGAGGAAGCTTAGATTGTTAAGTGAGTAAAGAACTCTTTGGGGGAGGTGGAGAAATGGCTCAGCAGTTAAAAACAGTGGTTGCTCGTGCAGCAGAGGACCTGGGTTCATTTCCCAGTACCCACATGACAGCTAACAATCCTCCATAACTCCAGTTCCAGGGAATCCAATGCCCTCCTCTGACCTCCACAGGCATTGCACAACATGGGTGCACTTACATACATGCAAGCAATACACTCATACACATAGAATAAAATAATAAATCAATATTTTTTGAAAAGAACTCTTTTGGGGGGATGGAGAGATGGCTCAGCAGTTAGGAGCACTTGTTGATCCTGCAGAGGATCTAAGTTCAGTTCACAACACCAAAGTTGTGTGGGTCACAAGTGCCTATAACTCCAGCTCCAAGTGCCCATAACTCCAGCTCCAGGGTATTTCATGCCTTCTTCTGGCTTCCATGTGTATACATTTGTGCACATACGTACACACAGATGTGCATACAAATAAATAAAACTAAAATATTTTTATAAAAAGCAGTTTTCATTAATCTTATTTTGGAAACCTGAATGTCCACATGGTAAAGAGTAAAGTTAGTCCTTTCCTTATACTATATATGAAACTCCACTCAAAATAGATAAAACATAATCTTAAACTATAAAGCTCTTTTAAAAGCTGTGAATGCTGGTCAAGTGTTTGCCCAGCACACAGGAAGGCCTGGATTCTGTCCCCAGCGCCCCATAAAACCTGACTTGGTGGTACATGTCTGTAATCAAACCACTCAGGAGGTAGATGCAGGGGGTTTGGAAACACAAAGTCATATGGTTACATAGCAATATCAAGACCAGCTTGGTCTGTGGAGGACTATGCATAAATAAATAAATAAATAAATAAATAAACTATTTGAAAACAACACAAGGAAGTATCTTTGTGGCATTGTACATGTAGTAAATTCTTGATTTGATACCAAAACACTGGCTGCACAAGAAAAAAAACAGATAAATTGCCCTTCATTAAAATAAAAACCTGTTGTTCTTAAAAAAAAAAAAACACTATCAATCAGTTATAAGGCAACCAATGGAATGAGCAGAAGTATTTGCAACTCATAGTTTTTAAAAATGGTTTATTCATGTATGACAGAATCCATGAGCTCTGGTGGGGAGTGGGGGGGCATGAGGGGTAGGCATGGATGGGGGAATGAGTCTAAATTTGATTAAGAAATATTGTATGAAATGCACTCAGTAAAAATTAACTTAAAAAAATAAAAAAAATGTTTTATTCATTATTTTGTGTTTATTTTATATGTATGAGTGTACTGCCTGCATGTATATGAGTGCAAAGTGTTGGGTAGTGTCCACAATGGTCAGAAGAAGGTATCAGATCCCCTGGTCCCGAAGTTGCAGACGGTTGTTAGCTGCCATGGTGGGTGCTGAGAATCAAACCTGGGTCCTCTGTAAGAGCAACCAATGTACTTAACTGCTGAGCCTTCTCTCCAGCCCCACAACTCATATACCTTAAAGGAATTAAAATATAGAATAAGGGACTCCTCTACATTAAGTCTGAAGCCACAAAAATCCAGTAGAAAGATAGGCAGAGGGTTTGAATAGCTATTTCTAAAAAAAAATACAGATTACCAATAAGCATATTAAAACACATTCAGCATCATTAATCATCATGGAAATGTAAAACAAACCACAATTAGATACCACCTCCTAATTAACTGTCATTATCAAAGCAGCTATCATTAACAAAACAAAACAAACATAAGAAATTGTTAAGTTTTGGCAAAGACATGGAGAAACTAGAATTTCTTTGCATTGGTAGAAAATTAATAAAATATTGTGGTCAGTAGGCAGAATAGTAAGGTAAGTCTTTTTAAAAGACTGAGAGAAAGATGCAGGCAGAATGCATGATCTGGGTTGGGGTGGGAGGAAGGGGCAGGGGAATATGTCTGAATTGAACTGAAAAATGATGTCTGAAATACACAAAATATCAATAAAAGTATTATATTTAAAAAGTTAACTTGCAAGTATTATCCAGTACTACTGCCTGTGAATGTATTTTATGTCACTAAATCACATGCCAAAAATAGTTTAAATGATTAGTTTTATATTATTTACTTTCTCACAATAAAAGTTCAAAATGTTAATGATACAAATGCTTGGCAAAGAAAACCAATGAATTCCTATATAGCAAATTATCATCTCTGCTTCATCTGTGTAAATTATTGAGTAAAAGCTAATGAGTTAATCTTCATTTTGTGGTAAAAAAAAAATAACCAGGGGCTAGAGAGATAGCTTAGCTGTTAAGAGCGCCGACTGCTCTTGCAGAGGACCCGGGTTCGATCCCCAGCACCCACATGGCAGCTGAGAACCGTCTGTAACTCCAATTCCAGGAGAACTTCAGTTCCAGGGGAATCCGACGCCCTCTTCTGACCTCCGAGGCATTGCACGGGTGCACAAACCTACANTATTTAAATTTAATTTATTTATTTCTATGTATATGAAAGTTACTGTCTGCATGCGAGGCCCGTCTGTAACTCCAATTCCAGGAGAACTCCAGTTCCAGGGGAATCCGACACCTTCTTCTGACCTCCGCGGCATTGCACGACACGGGTGCACAAACCTACATGCAGACAGTACTTTCATACACATAGAAAATAAATAAATTAAATTTAAAAAATATTTAAAAAATAACCATTAGTCGAGAATGTCTACCATAATAGACCATCTTAAAGAGAAAAAAATACTTCAAAGGAAGTATATGTGCTATCTGCAGTAATTTCTGGATTGGTTATTTTTTATTATATAGGAACTTTATAATAACACTGTAAGCTGTAAGTGGGAAAATGTAAATAATTCCTATCTATAAGCATGCAAATGAATATTTTCTGGTATAAGGAAGAAAGGATGCTTCTCTCTTCTTATCCAAAAATCACTAAGATAAAAGAGTATTTTCAGTCATAGAAATGATGGAATTTTAATTTGAAATGTGGAAATGTCTGCCAACAATCATTGCATTAGATGTTAAATTTAAGACATTTTTGATTAATTAATTTCAGCACATCTGAAACTTGGAGAAAAAATTTCCAATATAAATTAGTATGAACAATGTCTTTCCCCAAAACATCATGACATTAAATGATTTAAATATTTGAAAATCTGAGCTGGAAAGATGGTTCAGTGCTTAAGAGTGTTCCCTGCTCTTCAGAAGACCTGAATTTAGTTCCTACAACCCACATTGGATAGCTGACAACCTGTAACTCCATCTCCAGGAGATTTGATGCCTTATTCTGGCTTCCAGAGACACCAACATACAGGTGTGCATGCCCCCCCCCACATTCATAAAATTAAAACTAAAATAAAATAAATATTTAAAAATCTCTTTAATGTCTATTCTAATGGTAATCTGATGGATTGCTACACCTATTTCTGCACTTGATATGTTGGTATGCTGTATAAAATCCCAGAATTGCCGGGCGTGGTGGCGCACGCCTTTAATCCTAGCACTTGGGAGGCAGAGGCAGGCGGATCTTTGTGAGTTCAAGGCCAGCCTGGTCTACAGAGTGAGTTCCAGGACAGCTGGGGCTACAGGGAGACCCTGTCTCAAAAAGACAAAAAAAAAAAAAAAATCCCAGAATTTAGGAAGCAGAGGCAAGTGGACTCTGAGATGGAGGCATGTCTGGTCTACATAGTGAATTTCAAGCCAACTGGGCTACATGGAGGGCCTGTCTCAAAAACAAACAATGAACAAACAAAAATTCTTTTTGTGAACCAGAAAAGGAAAGAAGGTGCCCTTGTCTGGTCTCCATGGGTACCCGTGTACATATGGCATAAACTCACATAGATACATACACATAAATAAAAATAAAAAATTAAATATGGGCTGGGTGTTGTGGTGCATGCTTTTAATCCCAGCACGTGGGAGGCAGAGGCAGGCAGATCTCTGGGAGTTCAAGGCAAGTCTGGTCTACAAAGCGAGTTCCAGGACAGCTGGAGCTACAGGGAGACCCTGTCTCAAAAAGAAAGAAAAATTTAAATATCTCAACTAGTTTAGGAAAGTCATAGTATTTCATCCATTTTACTTTTGCAACTTGATAAAGTAAATAAGCACAATATGAAAGAACATTAAGCTGGACTGTAATTTGGTAGAAGGTGGATTGACACTTTTTATATACAAGTGTCTAATATGCTAGAATAACTAGGCAAAAACGAGGCTTCTGAGCTTGAGAGATGGCCTAGCGGTTAAGAGTACCGACTGCTCTTGCAGAGGACCCGGGATCGATCCCCAGCACCCACATGGTGGTGGAAAACCGTCTTTAACTCCAGTTCCAGGGGAATCCGATGCCCTCTTCTGATCTCAGCCGCATTGCACAACACGGGTGCACAAACCTACATGCAGACAGTACATTCATACACAAAAAAAAAAAAAAAAAAGATTAAGGGACACAGCATTAACTGCCATAAAAAACTGGCCTTTAGACTGGCAGATGCCAAGTTTCTCTGCAGTAGTCTGCTTCATAAGAAATATTGTAATTTAAAACCAATGTATTGTTGATTTCCTTGAATTACCTTGGTTTTCACATGGGCATTTAATTCAAATAAAAATGTATACGTGTATTTTTTCTCCTAACAAATGTCAGCAACTAGGAATATCAGGTATCAGGTTGAGTTCCAGGGGCTGGTTCTGCTGTTCCTTCTGTCTTAATTTTTTCTTGTTACCTTATACCTCAACATATTATTTACCTCACAGATATGTAGTTTTGTAAGTAGGAGAGAAGTGGAGAGATCATAATGAAATGATGAATGTATCCATTGTGTGTGATACCACATACAGTTTTTCATAACTGTAAATTATTCACTTTTACTTCTGCATTGTAGTACTTTATAGTACTGCAACACAATTCTTCTATTGCTGAAAATTTTATTACTTTAGTAGTTAAATCTTGTTCCTGTCAATGGACATAAGGCTCATATCAATTGATTTATTACCAGGAGTGCAACTTCTGAGTCACAACATACATTACCCTTAGTAGATATTAACAGTTTTTGAATGTGGTCATATCTATTTATACTTCCACCATGTGTGTTTGTGTGTGTGTGTGTGTGTGTGTGTGTGTGTGTGTGTGTGTTACTTTGTGTCCTTGCTAACTCTTGCTATTTTCAGTCTTTTAAATACTCTCCATTCTCACATATTCCACAGGAGGTCAAACTAATTGGATCTGCAAGAAGTTGCATGCTCTTGTAAAGCAACTACAATTTCTGAATTCTAGACTCTTCATGACATCAAGGACATCAAATTTTAGATTATTGGTTTCTAGCACTCAGGAACTGGCTGTTTCAAAAATACCCACAATAGTTTTTCTCTAAGCTTGAAATTATAAAGAAACAAAAATTTGCCTCCACAAATGAATAAAATGAAACCCGCGGCCTAATATGCATCTATAATAGTACCTACTCAAACTACATAGTAGCAATGATAGCAGGGGTGAGGTAGAATTTTATGTTGTTTACTTTGGATTAAGACCTGCGTTAACAAATTTTTCTATAAGGGGCTAGATGATAAGCATTTTAATTTTTGTGAGATAACTGTAGATAACTTTACATTACATTTTTTGAAATGTTAAGACTTGAAACTGAGATTTCACACATACTAGAGAAGTACCCTAAAACTGAGTTATATCCCCAGCCCAACTTCTGGTATTAATAATGTATTTTTTGGCTTTTTTGAGACAGGGTCTCCCTGCAGTCCCAGCTAGCCTGGAACTCACTCTGTAGACTAGGCTGGCCTTGAACTCACAGAGATCTGCCTTCTTCTGCCTCCTGAGTGCTGGGATTAAAGGTGTGCGCCACCTCACCCAGCCCTGATAATAATGTATGTTTATGTACACAATTCCAATTATTGTTAGTAAATTACAAATTACTCTACAGTTATTAACTTTCAGGACATATTCAGCTGCTAGGTTGTTATTTATGCTGAGGGCAGTTATGTGAAATCATACTGGAATGGAAATCCAAAGGGTTCACTCACATAGTGGCAGTTACTGCTACCTGTTGGGAGTAGAAATAATCTGGAGTTGTCCCTCTGAAAGCCTATGCAAGGCCTCTGTGTGACAGTTGTCTTAGTTAAGAAAAAGGTTATTATATGGTAGGTGCTTCCTCCAGGGTGAGTATTCTAAGAATATCAGGCAAATGCTTATGGTGTGTTCTTTCCAAGTCTGAAAAATTTCACAAAATGATTTCCAATATACTGTATGATAAAAAGAGTCACAAGAAGTTGACTACAGTGGCTCACACCTGAAATTGGAACATTCAAAAGAGATAGGAAGATTGTCACAAGTTCACAGCAAGTTATATAGTGAGATCCAGGCCATCTTGAGACTGTAAAAAAAAGCAAAACAAAAGGCATGTAGGTACAGTGTCACACACCTGTAATCCCATCACTCAGGAGGTAGAGTCAGGAGAATCATGGTAAATTTGAGGCCTGTATGGTCTACATAACCAGTTCTAGGCTACCCAGGCATGCATAGTGATACCGTCTAAAAAAAAAAAAAAAAAAAAAAAAAGGCTGGGGAACTATCTGAATCAGTAAAACCAGTCTATCTATTTGGCAAGCTTCAAGCCAATGAGAGACACTTTCTCAACAAACAAAATCACAAACAAACACTAACAAAAGTCACAGAGGGCTGGGATGTTGTCTATCATGCCATAAACTGTGAATTTAATCCCTTTATTCTAGTACCATGGATGTATCATATTAAATGTATCCACTCATCAGGTGATAAGTATTTGTAATAGTTTCACTTTATAATTACAGGAACTATGTTTCCAGTAATATGCACATTCAAGTGCATTCAAGGTATGTCACCCTTTCCTTTGGCTGTATATTTAGGTGTGAATTACTGAGATATATGGTAATTCTGTGTAACATTTATGAGGACCTGGCAGACTGTTTTCCAAGCAAAGGAACTTCAACAATTTCACCTGTAGTATGTGATTGTTTCTTTTCTTTTATTACTTTTTTATGTGTATGAGTGTACTGTCTGCATAATAGGTTGGTGCATCCATGTTGTGCAATGCCACAGAGGTCGGAAGAGGGCGTCGGATTCCCATGGAACTGGAGTTAAAGATGGTTCTTAGCCTTCATTTGGGTGCTGGGAATCGAACCCGGGTCCTCTGCAAGAGCAGTGGGCGCTTTTAACCGCTGAGCCATCTCTCCAGCCCCAGTATGTGATTGTTTCAATTTCTCATTTTGCTAACACTTGTATCATTTTTATGTTTTTTCACCCCAGGAGACATTAAGTGGTATCTTGGTGTGATCACAGGTCAATTGCTGGATATGGTCTGGTCATTATCCTTCAATAATTAATTTTTCATTGAAAATAAATGAATGTTTATTAAACTTCAAATACAATTTAATTTTTGTTCATTAGAACATTTTTTGGTCTTTTTGAGACAGGGTCTCCCTTTAGTCTCAGATGGCCTGGAGCTGGCTATGTAGACCAGGCTGGCCTTGAACTCACAGAGTATTGAGATTAAAGGCATGCACCACCATGCCCGGCAAAAAAGAAAAGTCTTATTTTTTCATGGAGATTCCAATATTTTGAAAGTACAATATTCTACTGTCCAAACAATATTAAATATTTAACTTCACATTTGTAGAACTCAATTTAATGTGTATAGGCTCTTGAATCAGAATGTGAAAGTACATTGTCAATACTCTTTCCAAAGAGTACCTAGGCCATTTAAAAAATACTTGTGATTTTCATTAAAATTTTTTCACTGGCCAACTTGCTCATAAACAGGAATACAGCACCCAAGAGATGAGGGGTACCTGTTTCAGAGAACTGGTGTATGACCTGCGGCTTGGTGTGTCCCACCCTTACCCCCTACCGCACAGTCTCAGAGCAAACTCTTTGTTCTCATAAGTGGTCTTAATCTAGAAATTAGCACTGCTTTTGCTACTTTTGATGTTTTATTTTAATTTACTTGAAAATAATTTTACACCTCCTATGAGCCTTCTCTTGACTCATGTACTATTTGGAAGTATGTTTAATTTCCAAATATTTAGGTTTTTCACTTATATTTTCTATTATTGATGTTGACTATTGTGAGACTATGCTCTTCCGATTTCTATTTTTTTAAATAATTATGGTATTTGATGGTTTCACACATATTCTGTCTTGTTAAATATTCTGTGTGAAGCTGGAAAAGGTGGTGTTCTGCTGGGTGGAGTGTACTACAAAGGTCAAGGGTCAATTAGACAATGTTGTGGGATAGTTGATAGTGCTGTTTAGAGCAACTATATCCTCATGGATTTTTCTTCCTACTTTATCAACTACTGATTGAATGCGGGATGTTGGAATTGGCAGCACTTATAATAGGCTTGCCTGTTTTCTGTTTTAATTCTGTCATACTTTGCCCCACATATTTTGACACTGTATTAGGTATGCAAATGTTCTAATTAAAAGTAGTTGGAGACTTGATCTTTATTAAGTAGTACCCACTTTTTAGCCTTAATTGTCCATGTTCAGAAATCTTCTTTTTTCTGAATTGTACATTTTAGTAAGGAGGAGTTCAAACCAGGCACTGTATCTCATACCTATATTCCCAGCACTTGTGAAGGTAAGGCACGAAGATCACAAAGCTTCAAGCCAGTCTGGGCTGCATAGCAAGACCCTGTGTTAAAAAATGATTAATTTGGGGACTAGAGAGCCAACAGTTAAGAACACCAGCTGCTCTTGCAGAGGGCCGGGGTTCCCAGCACCCACATGGTGGTTAACCATCATCAGGAACTCCACTTCCAGGGACTCCAACACCTGATTCTGACCTCCATGAGCATTGCACGGCACATGTGAACTTACATACATACAGGCAATACACTCATACACATAAAACTAAAATAATAAGTAAAATGTTATTTTAAATGATTAATTTGTGAATTACATCTTAATAAAGCTGCTTATTTTAAAAAACGAAATTTAATTTTATGTATTGTGGTAGCCACATTATTGGAATATACTTATTGATTATACTTATTTTTGTTTTCTTTTAAGCAAATTTTTATTTTTGTCTTTTTGAGACAGGGTCTCCCTGTAGCCCCAGCTGTCCTGGAACTTGTTCTGTAGACCAGGCTGGCCTTGAACTCACAAAGATCCGCCTGCCTCTGCCTCCGAAGTGCTAGGATTAAAGGCATGCACCACCATGCCCAGCTGTTTTCTTTTATTTCTTTGGAGAGCATGCCTCCATGTAGTTCCAGCTGGCCTGGAACTTGCTATGTAGACCAGGCTGGCCTCCATCTCACAGAGATTCACCTGCCTCTGCCTCCAGAGTGCTGGGATTAAATGTGTGGGCTACCACACAGGGCTCCATTTTTATAGATTTTTAAGTTTCATTTTAATAGTAATTTATCTTACTCATCTAAATTTTGAACTGACAGTAAGTTCTAATACATAATACAGTTTTTCTTCTGTAGAACCTGAAGCAGTATTCTCAGTTTTTGTCCTCACATTATTTGTGCATTCTCATTGTTTTCTAGGTCAATCTCTGTATTTATTGATTTTATTACCATTTCCTAAGTAACTGAGTTATAGTTTTGTTGATGCATATTATTCTGTCTCTTTCCTAGTTCATTAATTTCTGTTCTTAAATTTATGTCTCCTTGCTTCTAATTTCAATTGATCTGTATTCTGTTTCCATATTCTGAAGTTGACTGCTTGAGTCATTGACTTTCAACATTTTGTCTCTTCTAATATATATATATATATATATATATATATATTCCATATATACTATATATATATATATATATATGTTCCATGTTATAAATATTTTCCTAGGTGTGATTCGACTATAGCTCATAAGATTTTTGTTCCGAAAAATAGTTGGTATGTGGGGCTGGAGAGATTGCTCAGCAGTTAAGAGTGCCGACTGCTCTTGAGAGGACCAGGGTTCTATTTCCAGCAGCCACATGGCAGCTAAGAACTGCCTTTTAGCCAGGCATGGTGGCTCACACCTTTAATCCTAGCACTCAGGAGGCAGAGGCAGATCTCTGAGAGTTCAAGGCCACCCTGGTTTATAGAGTGAGTTCCAGGCCAGCTGGGGCTATAGGGAGACCTGTCTCAAAAAGACAAAAAGAAAAAAAAATTGTTGATATGTAAAATTTTAAATTACCAATCAGTTCAAACATTTTCTAATTTCCATTGGATTGTAAATCTGTTACTTAAATATCAAGCCTTTTAATTATTTTTATTATTAAATTCTTCCTTAATTTCACTATGACAAATATCCTATATTATATTCAATTTTAACTTATAATTTTGTCTTGTGAATAAGAATCTATCCAGTTTGGGTTAATTGTCTGCATTCACTGAAAAAGAATGTAAACTATGAAAAAAAGAATGTACAGTATGTACAGTGTTTTCTATGTCCCCTTAGGCCAATTTTATAGATTATTTTGTTCATTCAATTTTTATCTGCCCTTTTACTTGTTTTTATTTCACTTATAGAGAAAAAGTTGTTGACACTAAATAATAACTAAATAAGTTCATTTATCACTTTGGGGTTGAACATTTTTAAAGCTTATTATGAGATCAAATTAATGAGTAATTTTTCAAAATATTATTTAATGGTAGTCCTTATCTCTAGCAATACTATTTGCTTTAAACTATGTTTTTATTATTATTGTTATTATCCATGTAAATATAGTGGCTTTCTTTTGGTCAGTATTTCTATGCTATAATTTTTTCTATGCATGTGCTTTCACTTATCTTCATATTTCCGAGAGAGAGAGAGAGAGAGAGAGAGAGAGAGAGAGAGAGAATACATACTGGGGATTGAATGTTGGACCTCAGCAAGCTAAGCACATATTCCATCATTTAGCTGGCTCCTCCCAACTCCTGATAGTTTTTTTGTAAGCAGCCTATAGTTGTCTTTCTCCGGTCTAAAAATCTTTGTCTTTTTTTTTTTTTTTTGGTCTTTTCGAGACAGGGTCTCCCTGTAGTCCCAGCTGTCCTGGAACTCACTCCGTAGACCAGGCTGGCCTTGAACTCACAAAGATCTGCCTGCCTCTGCCTCCCAAGTGCTAGGATTAAAGGCGTGCGCCACCACGCCTGGCTAAAATTTAAATGCTGCATGTATGCCATTTTCATTAATGTAATCACTGATATTAATAGATATGTTAATTTTATCAACTTCCTTATCTCCAACCCATTAGATTTGCTTTAGCTTTCTCAAATCTGCACTATTTTTTCTGGTTCAACCCTGTATTAACATGGAAGCTTTATTCAACAATTATCAAATAGTCTTGACCTCTTAAACTCTAATATCAATTTATACTTTTACATACTCTCTAGGTATTGCAAGTGCATTGCATACTTTAATCTAGCCCTCTTAATTTATACAATTGTCAGTTATGAGTTAATAAGATAATAACATTACTATTTCATAGAGTTACCTTAGTCTATTTTCCTCCTTCTATGATGAAATACTCTTCAAAAAGCAGATTAAGGGAGGCAGTGTTTATTTGGCTAAGAATTCGAGATTACAGTTCATCATAGGGGGAAGTCACAGTGGCAAGAGCATGAAGGAGGTGGTCACACTTCTGTGGGGAGCTGGCATGAGTAATGCCATGGTGAATTCAGATTGACCTCTAAATTTCAGCAAGTTCTTGGCATACATGGGTTAATACTGTACAAGTAGATGTGATACAGTAGGAGGGAATGTCCTTGCAGGCTAGGCAATAGTCCTTGAGGCTGTCTTTGGTATGTAAAACAAAGTTTATCTGTACCTTAGAAACTGTCCTTGAAATGTAAACAAAGTTTTACTGTACCTTTACCACATTTGAAATCTGCAGAAAAGTCCTTTTAATCTTGTTTGTATAAAAGGCCTTGGAAAATAAACTTTGGGGCTCCAGTATTAACTGGTCGACTTTCCCAGCTCTATCCCGTGTGTGTGTGTGTGTGTGTGTGTGTGTGTGTGTGTGTGTGTGACACGTGTGTAGGTGTGTGTGTTCATTTTTTCTCAATTCCCACTCCCCCATTCAGGTTTTGTTCGACTTTGATGGCTGGCTCTGTTACACCTCAAACATAGCTAGGCACAGAGAAGCCTGACTACGTGCATGCTGTTCAGCTCCCTTTCTCTCTCTATTTAGAGTCTGAGATTCAGCCAAGGAATGGTGCCACCTGTGGTGGGCAGGTCTTCTCAGCTCAATTGATACACTCAAGATAATTCCTCCCAGACAAGTCCTGACACCCATCTCCCAAGTGACTCTAGATTCTGTCAATTTGACAAAACTAACCACCACAAAATATTTTACATTTCTATATGCTTATCCTTTAAATTATTGTTTATTCTTTTATCTCTACTCTTCCTCCTGAGATAATGTCCATTTTAACTGAAAAAATATCATTAAAAGTTCTTATATTTTACATGTGCTGTGATAAACACTTTGATTTTTTTTATTTTTAGAACTCTTTATGTTACCTTCACTTCAAAAGTGAAGGTAACATAAAGAGTTTTTGCTGGCTGTCAGTTTCTACACTGCCACTCTTTTTCAAGACGCTATTCCACTGTCATCATGTTGCCATTGTTGCTGTTAAGAACAAGCCGGGCGTGGTGGCGGATGCCTTTAATCCTAGCACTTGGGAGGCAGAGGCAGGCGGATCTTTGTGAGTTCAAGGCCAGCCTGGTCTACAGAGTGAGTTCCAGGACAGCTGGGGCTACAGGGAGACCCTGTCTCGAAAAGNAAGCTCTTTTTTTTTTATTTTCTTCAATTGCCAAATAAATCGCCAATTACCCCTCGTGGATCCTACATGTACACATAACTATTTATAATAGGTTGATCATAATGAAACTTACTCTTCTATGTGTCCAAACGGTCATGCATATGACGAGACTTTCTGTGCCTTCCCCCTTACGCCCATAGAACAGAGGAAATAGATCGATGATGACCTTGGTCATTCTCCACACTGTACATTAGGGCTGACAAACATTATCTACAGGTCGTAAACCGTCTTATAAACGAGTGTTACAAATCTGCCTCTTTAATTGACTAATAGACATTAAGCTCTCTTAACGATAAAAGCTGCAAGTTCTTACTTAACTTAAGTAAGTAAATAAGATTCAAAAAACTCTCTTTATTATTCTTGAATCTATATATATGCGTCGATTGCTAATTATATTCTTTTGAGTTTTTCCGGTGGGGCGTCCTCTTGTGGACTACTAGTTGTGTTGATGCACTCTGAGGTTATATTCTTTATTCTGTTAGAATTCAAAAAAAGATTTCTTATGATAATTGTGAGAAAAACTGTATATTAACAAAATTAATATTCCTTTCGATACATTTTGCTCCGTTGTTCTTGTCGATTCTTTAAATTCTACAAATGTAATGGCAAATGAGCACGGCGACCTTTTTTTTCCCCCCTCCCTTTCGCGGGCCGTAGTTAATCCATTATACGGAACAACGATCTTAAACTCTTTTATCATTATACACTTTCAGAAGCAATGTAGGGGGTATTCGAATGTGATCCTTCCAGGAATACATTGCAGAGGGTACACCAATTAGTTGAAGTTTTCCAGAGAATGGAATACGTTTGATTTTACATATTACTCTGTTTTCTTTCCTTTTGATTACCACCAAAAATTTAAACCGTTAGCTCAAAGTTCATGCCTTTTTGTATTTAGCATAGTTACTACTTTCTAGGCTTCTATTTTTTTGGTCTTTGAAAAAAAAAAACAGAGAAAGATGCAGGACAGTTACGGCAGAATGCATGATCTGGGATGGGGTGGGGGTGGGGGGGAGGGGAAGGGGAAATAAGCCTGAACTGAATTGGAAAAAGTGTATGAAATGCACAAAGCATCAATAAAAATTAAATTAAAAAAGAAGCACTTTATGGATTTTATTTACTGTATGTGAATTGCAAGCATTATGAACTTCTTGCTTTAAGATCATTATTAAGTAAATTAATGATTACTTGAACACAAACACTGTGATAGCACAAAGGGACTCTGATAACTGAGATAGCATTTGTATGACTAATAGGTAGAAAGCTTGTACTTTGTGAATATGCTGAACAAAAACATGGAATGGGACAGTATGAGATTTCATCATGCTACTAAGAACAGGACACAATCTAAAATATTGTATCTGGAATTTTCCATTTAATATTTTTAGACTGTAATTGAAAACAGGTAGCTTAAAGCTACTGCATTATATATCTTGGTTGTAAGCTACTTTTTATTGATTTTTTTCTAGGATCTGGTGGGATCCTTGGACCTATAGATAAATGTCTTTCATAAATTCTAAAATATTTTTGATCATTTTATTTATGGATATTATACTTGAGAAATTGCTTGTTGGAATAATTAGAGCCCTAGGATGATAGGGTTTTATTCTCTAAAATATTCTGTTTTAGTTAGTTAAGCCTTTAAAGGTGCTTTCTATATGGAGAGCATGTACTAGAGGGACCGAACAGACATAGAAACTTAAGTCCTCTGCCATTCAAACTGGCATGTAAATAGGAAACTCACCCAAGGCATGGAAAGCTCCCCCCCCCCCCGCAAAAAGAAAGCCAAAAAGATGCTGACAAAACTGGAAGGAAATATTTGCAACATATACAGCAGAACAGAGCCTGTAAAATAACATTAATGTATAAATAACACTTGGAGAAATGGAGAAGGACCAAAATATTTACTAGATAAATGGAAAAAAGACATGAACAATTCACAAAGAAAGATAAAATTGTCTTTAAGCATAGACATAAGGTAAGTAAATGCCACTGAACTAGTACTTGATAACTATCATATTTGTGAAAATATGTCATAGATTCTGTTGGGAAGGGTATGGAGAACACTCCTATTATTACTGAAGAGAAAGCAGAAAGGGGTCTGAGTTTTGGGGAGCAAATGACCTGAAAGTGCCTATTTGGGAATCCTTCGTGATTAGAGGTAAACCAAAGAGATCAATTACTCGGGAAGAGAGCAGGTGACTCAAGAGGCCTAGGACAGAACCGTGGGGAACACTGCCATTCAGGGTGGCATTTCAGCTTTTCTGTCAGGCACCAACATCAGGCACTATATTCGGGCAGAGCTGGATTGATTGGTTGGTTGGTTGGGTTTGAGAGAGGGTTTGGATACTAGTAGGGCAGTCTTTGAATGTACAATAGCCAAACTTCTGTCTCAGCTTCCTGAGTGCTGGGATTACAGATGTGTGCCACTTCATTCAAAATTGGTTGTGAAAGGCAGTTATTGTGGTTCAAGAGCTGAGCACTATTGGCAACATCAGTTACCGTTTCTGGTGGATTGTTCCACCTGTAACCGACATATGAGAGACGGTTGTATATCATGAGATGCACCAGGTAGAATACAAAGTAGCAGGAAGTCTCTCCCTAATCTCGTCACCTCCAGGCTTTGCTGTGCACACAGACCGCCTACACTGCTCATCTCAATCCCTCGGGGACATAGAGGGTGAGATGGGTCAGGCATGTGGGGGGGGGCGAGCTTGGGTGACGCGGTGTTCACGTGACCGGCCAGGCGCAGACGTGGGCACCAGCCCCCGCGCCCGCTTGCCCGCCCTGTGGTCCGGTCTTGGCACCCGCGCAGAACCAGCTCTCAGAGCTGTCCTGAACAGCAAACCAGCTGCAAGTGGGCTTCTGTGCGGACGCACTGGCCTGACTCAGGTCTTTCAGGTCAGTACAGAAAGGCTGGCTCTGCCTCCTGAGCCTGGGAAGGGATGGAGGCGGTTGGCAGCTGAAACTAGCAGCTGGTAGAGGGGAGGGGGGGAAGGGATTTGGAGAGATTGGGGAGGAGGGGGCGCAGAGCGAGCGGGCGGGCGCAGAGAGGGAGAGAGGAGGACCCCTGCTGCGGGCTCCTGTTTTTTTTTTTTTCCTCAGCCCACAACCCCATCCATTTTAAAGCAAGCGAGGTGGAGGGGGCCGCAGTGCGACGGTGAGACGTAGATGTGTTGGAGAAGTGATCCTCTCTCACACTCCAGGTTATGATGACAAACTGACCTGGACCAAAAGGCGGGTGGGGGTGGGGCAGGTTGCCTTCCGAGCCTGAGCGGGAAGCGCAGAGAAAAATGTACTTTGGACAGCATCCCGGTTTGGTGCCCAGGGCCTGAAAAGAAATGGCGGCTAGGGTACGGGAGGGGGGGTGATGGAGAGGGGGGAGACAGTGGAGGAAAAGCTTGTGATGGGGCGGGCTCCAGGACAGGTTCTTAGTCCCCGTGCTTCTACTGGGCACCAAGCACCTGCTACTGTGTCCTGTCGGCAGGTCTGCACGTCTGCTGTTTCCAGAGCGCTGTGACACCTGAAAAGGAGAGAGACCTGCTCAGTATCGCGGCAGGTCAGTGGATGGCAGCTGCGTGAGCAGGGACACGAGATACGTGTAGATTAGGGACCCCGATGCCCCCTCCCCCCATCCTGAAAAGCTTACGCACACAGAAGGAGCACAGAGAGGGTGGCAGGGACTGCCAGGGCATGGTTGTCTCAAGAATGCTGGGGGAGGGAGGACTTCAAGCAGAAGGCAGACTTGGAAGGCCTGGCCAGCATGGGGAACCCCCCCCCCGCAAGGTCTATGTACTAATGAACCTACCTTCCACGCCCCCCAACCCCCTCCACCCCCTCACTCCTGCAACCCCTGAGACTCAGTCTCTAACATCTCTTCTTTCTCCATGCTTACTTACTCTCAGGACAGGAAAAGGAGGGAAATCTCGACATGGAAGAACGCCACGGTGAAAAGGAGGGAATAGTGGAAAAGGAGGGAAAGCCAGAAGATGAAGTAAAGCGTGAGGATGAAGAAAAGACCAAGGAGGAATACAAGGCTGACAAAAAAGCAAAGCCAGCACTCGAGGGGAAGCTAGAGGTTAAGGCAGAGCCAGAGGAGCAGGGAGCACCACGAGATGAGGGGAACCCAGAAAAGCAGGGAAAGTCTGAAGGGGAGGGCAATGGCCAAGGGGCAGGCAAGCCCGAATCCCAGGCCAAGCCGGCCAGCGAGCCCCGGGCCGCAGAAAAGCGCCCTGCTGAAGATTACGTGCCCCGGAAAGCAAAACGAAAAACTGACAGAGGGACCGACGATTCCCCCAAGGACTCTCAGGAGGGCCTTCAGGATAGGCATGTGAGCAGTGAGGAGATGATGAGAGAGTGTGCAGATGTGTCAAGGGCTCAGGAAGAGCTGAGGAAAAGGCAGAAAATGGGGGGTTTTCCCTGGATGCAAAGAGATTCGCAGGATGCGTTCGCCCCCAGGGGCCAGCGCGGAGTCAGGGGAGCGAGGGGTGGAGGCAGGGGCCAAAGGGGCCTACATGACATCCCGTACCTTTAATGCCTTTGGCTTTCGATTCCGACTTCTCAGATGAGAATATTGCTGGCCCTGCTTTCCCTGGTAGATTCTTGCCAGGTTCTGTGCTTTAACTTGAGCCGATACTCTGCTTTAACTGTCACTGTCCTTACCAGCAGCCTTTGACCTAACTACAGTGCTCTCTGTCTTCTAGTACAGGATTTCACCCATGTGCATGTACATTGTAAAATAAAAATAAAAAAGTTTGCAGAACTACATATACAGTATCAGCTTGTTTATATAAAATGTAAATATGCTTGCATAATGCATTTGTTCACATAGGAAACTATAAACGCGTGTTCATTAAAAAGCTGAGAATGCTTATTCCTACAAAATGAACAAGAATAGGTCTCACATAAACTCAGCCATCAGGTGTTTGGAGACTTCCCTGATGCTTTGCCACCTGGGATCTTCCATGGTTGTAAGCAAATCAATTAGGTACCTTGGCCCTTTTTTCCTGGGTCCTCTAACTCCTATTGCTTAACTTTTGTAAAAGGATATGGGTTATGTTTGCCCTGATAATAATTTTAATATGAAAACTAGAAAACACATAATAAGTGAACTATTAAACAGGGCAAGGAAATAGGAGGGCAATGAAAACACTTAAAATTCCTATTGTTTGAATGTAAAATAAGTTCACATTTCCCCTGAAACTTGCTGCTAAAGGAATAAACTTGGCACTTACAATTCATCCATTGCTGTAGGGGTTAATCTTGTCATCTATGAAGTGCTTTTAATACTTGCCTCAGGGGATTGCCCAGTAGATTAGATCACATGCTAAATATATGTTGTGTTGAGTATCAGGATCCTGAGGCCTGTCAACTGTGGGAAGGGATGATAGTAACTGTCACCTGTTCCCAGGAACAACTCCAGACAGCTGAGATGTGGTGTGAATCTTTGGATGCTACTATATCTACCTTCCTGTCCTATTGCGCCCTCCCTAGCACTCCTATAACGATGTCTTTATGATTGTAAGGCTCTCTCAATTCTCTAAAGTTCCCAAAGGGTTAAAAACCCCATTTGACCTCTAAAGGAGTATATATACACTGCCCATTTTTTAACTGTAGATTTTTGATATTTGGGATTTTATATTGGGATGCTCAATGGGAAAAGCTTAGGTAAATATTCTTAAATACAAACAAATTCCTCTGAAACCTGAGACTTCCCTGGGCCCAATCATTTCTTGCAAGGGATATTTACCTGTAGAAACCTGTGTTTTCATTGATGGAACTCTGTGTAATGCCTTGTATCTTTTTAGTCAAATGTTAGTAAAATTATCAGAAAATTCAGAGTTCTTTTTTCTGCTTGGGTCACGATATAGCTGATCCAGCCCTGTACTCTAAGTTTCAAAAGATTATCTGCATTACTTTTTTTTTTTTGGTCTTTTTGAGATAGGGTCTCCCTGTAGCCACAGCTGTCCTAGAACTCACTGTATAGGCCAAGCTGGCCTTGAACTTACAGAGAATCACCTGCCTCTGCCTCCTGAGTAAGAACCACCCAGCCTGGGTGGCAGAAAGAGCAAGTTGTCTGTTATGTGGTTTTCCCAGACTTTGTGGGAAAGCATTCGTCAGTGAGAGCTGCTCTGGAGAAGCAGTGGGAGAAAGATCAGGCTCATTTTCCCTACACTAAGGCAAAAACTCACAGAAGGCATCTGAATTGCAGGAAAGAAATAGAGGCACAAAACTCTCTCAAAATGGATGCCCTGACTGAGTTTTTGTTTGTTTTTACCCATTAGAAGGGTCTTGAAAAGTATCATGCCCCATGCCCTTCTAAGTAACCCATGCTGGTTTATTCACGTGCACTAAGGGCATCCAGGACATAGGAAATTCAGTAATTGGCAGGAATAAAGATTGTCTCTGTACATATCATTCAACCTGTTTCCCTGCCCCTTAATACCAGCTTTTGCTCAATAGGCCCAAGTACAAAGTAGCCATGGAAACAGGAATAGTGCTATGAATGAGATAAAAAAGACTGATTTTTCTTGCAGACCTGATTGGACTATTGTCATAGCTGAGTTTGGATTATGCCAAAAACTGAGGCCAAAGATGAATCCTTAATATGGTAATAATTCCATAGGTAGGTGTTATTACAGGGCATCTCTTCTACCATGGAGAAACAATATTTCATTTTTAAATGGAAATAACTACTTTAAAAATACAAGTATTATTCATATACCAGAAAATTCACCTATTAAAAGTGTACAGTTAGAGCTGGGAATATAGCTCAGTTCACAGAACACATTCCTAGCATGAGGTTCAATATCAACACTGCAAAAAAGTGTACAAAGAAGAAATTTTTTTACATTAAAAAGTTAACTATATTTCGGTAAAAAAAACCCTTTATTTTTTTCACATAAATTTATTTTCATTTTTTAAACAAATCTAGACCTGTGCCCCCCCATCCCCCCACCCCACCAGAGCTCATGCATTCTGCCAAACATGCTTTTTGTCTCTTTCTCAGTCTTTCTCAATATTCTCCATGAGGAAGTTGACTGTTTTGAGCAGAAGTTCACTGTTTCNTGAGAAATTGCAGTCAGACAGTAAAACCCTGAGTTTCCCACCTGCTGCAGGATTACAAAAGCTAAGCTAAGAAGTGGATGGGCTGGGCGTGGGGGCTCCTGCCTTTAATCCCAGCACTCGGGAGGCAGAGGCAGGCAGAGCTCTGTGAGTTCAAGGCCAGCCTGGTGTACAAAGCGAGTTCCAGGCCAGTTGGGGCTACAGGGAGACCCTGTCTCAAAAATACCAAAAGAAAAAAAAAGGAGTGGATGGGCTATAGGTAAATGTTAAACATTGACAAAAGACAAGGTAGACAATTAGTAGGCAGTCACAAAACATGGTAGAGATTCCAAAGGTCGAGATAACCAACGGGCTTTTCCTGGACTTGTTCTTCTAAGCCAGGGCTCAGCCATTAAGAGGGAGTCACTAGAACAAAATGGAGTTACCTAGGCAGTTTACACCATCATAGGATAAAAGTTCTTGCTCTGAAAGCTTGACATCTTGAGTTCGGTTCTTGGGATCACAAAATAGAAGGAGAGAACTGACTCTCAAAAGTGATTCTTTGACCTCCATATGCGTGCCGTACTCTCTCACATACATATCATGTACACATATAAATAAGTAAAATGATACAAATTTAAAAAATGGCTTCAGAAGGATACTCATGGAGAATTTTTTTTTTTTGCGGGTTCTTATCCTCAGCTTTTAACCGCTGCGCTATTCCCCCAGCCTTGAACACTTCTTAAGGTGTTTCTCAGCCATCTTGAATTCCTCACTTGTGAAGTCTCTGTTCAGCTCTTTGCTCCATCTATTGAGTGGGTCATTTGTTTTCTTTTTTCTTTGTTTTTTGAGTAGTTTATATATTCTGGAAATCAATGCTTTGTCAGATGTTTTTGCGGTGAAGGATTCCTCCCACTCTGTGGGATTTCTTTTCACTTCCTTGATTGTTTCTTTTGATGTACAGAAGCTTTTGAAAAAAAAAAAAAACCTTTAAAGTGGTATGTGAAACACAGGTAAAATATGTTTAATACTTATGGAGATATCTCTATTTTCTCTTGCCAATAAATTTAAGCATAAGCTACCGATGACTGAAGTACTATAATGGAGATTTGGAAATCACGATTATAGTAATCAATTGTTAAAAAAAAAATCAACTACTCCTTTGGGCCTAGAAGGCAACCAAAGACAGCATGAAAGCCTAGCACCTCTGCCTTCATTTTGTTTGTTTCTTTTATTTAGGGGTGCCTGCTTATTCCTATAAGTAAGCGTGTTAATAATCACTTAAGAAGTATCTGCCTGGGGCCGAAGAGATGGCTCAGCGGTTGAGAGCGCGACTGCTCTTGTAGAGGACTGGGGTTTGATTCCCAGCACCTACATGGCGGCTAAGAACTATCTTTAACTCCAGTTCCAGGAGGAGTCCGACGCCCTCTTCTGAACTCCACGGCATTGCATGACACAGGTGTACCAACCTACATGCAGACAGTACATTTATACACATAAAAATAATAAATAGGGGCTGAAGAGATGGCCTAGCAGTTAAGAGCACTGACCGCTCTTGCAGAGGACCTGGGTTCGATCCCCAGCATCCACATGGCGGCTGAGAATGGTCTTTGACTCCAGTTCCAGGGGAATCCGACACCCTCTTCTGACACCCTCTTCTGACCTCTGCGGTGGCATTGCACGACACGGGTGCACAAACCTACATGCAGACAATACATTCACACACATAAATAAATAAAAATAAAATAAAATAATTTAAAAATGCTTAAATAAATAAAAATAAATAAACAAAAATTTAAAAAGAAGTATCTGCCTAAATTATTTCATCCCCCTTCAAAGCTGAAAACACAAAGTTAAGCACTGTACTAAACCTATAGTCACTTTGGATTCCAAGACACCAAAGCCAGCCAATGTGGGTTAGCAGTCCTGGATTGACGTGTACAAAATGTGCATGCAGAGGCACAATCTGCTTAGCACACTAAGCAATGTTATTGTACAGGGCACACCCTGTCACCTGGTGCAAGCATGCACTTGGTGCCATGAGCTGACTTGTTTGTCTGCATGTCCCTGTTTGGGTACACCCCATGGGCTGGGATGACTTGTAATGCTATCAAGGTAGTCTAAGATTGGTGGCTGGGAGGTGTGGCCATATGATGTAGAAGCTGCCCACCCCAGACCTATTTAAACTACTGGCTGTGTGGAAATAAACGGATTTTATGGATTTGCACTACCTGATGTGATCCCCAGGCAATTACTGCCTGCATGCTTGATTGTGGGGCCATCAACCCCACAGCTGGCTTTTCAGCTCATTTGGTCGTGGGAACGAACCAGCAGTCCTGCAGCTGCGTATATGGCCGCAGGGCTGAACGTGCCCTCTTCAGCCCATTCAACCAATATAGATCATTGCTTGCTCTATGAGGGTATTTATCCATGACAAGAATTTACCCTAGGGCAGCAGTAATTATCTCTTGAGAATTAGTTTGTCCCCTCCAGCAATAAGATCTCTGGATCATCTTACAGAACTAGAACCAGAACTCAGACACCAATTAAGGAGACTAAGACTAAGAAGGATAACCTTAAGACCATTCAATAATGCAAATGTCTTGCTCCTTGCCTCATTTTTCTCTGCATTCGAAACTCAAATCTGTACCCTGAACACATATGTGGTTTTACCAGATTCCTCTATCCATTCCCCCTAATGTGGTCACACTGAGAACATGTCCTCTCTTTGGCCTTCACCATTATTCATCTCAGTTACTTGGTGTATTAGGTCTGGTGGCCAAGCCTAGCTTATTGGGCCTGCCAGAGCTAAAGGTTTTGCCATAAAACTCCTGTTACATTATGAACTAAAATAAATTGCACTGATTTAGTAGCTTTAATTTATAAAAATACTTGGTTATAAGCAATTTTGTATCACATAAACAATTTATAAACATAAGCACACATGTAGGCCATGTCCAGACAGGTGAACAAGAGGATCAGCAGATAACAATTAAGTAGACTTTGTTAACAGTGGGAACTAAGCTGATCTGAAGCACTGGGAACAATCTAGAGCTGTCTGCCTATTGGTCCTTGGTTCCCACGTCCAAATGAGCTGAAGAGCCAGCTGTGGGGTTGATGGCCCCACAATCAAGCATGCAGGCAGTAACTGCCTGGGGATCACATCAGGTAGTGCAAATCCATAAAATCCGTTTATTTCCAAATAGCTAGTAGTTTAAATAGGTCTGGGGTGGGCAGCCTCTACATCATATGGCCACACCTCCCAGCCACCAATCTTAGACCTCGATAGCATCACATGTCATCCCAGCCCATGAGGTGTACCCAAACAGGGACATGCAGACAAAGAAACAGGGTGCAGCCTGATTTCAACAACAGTTTGTGTCAGAATCAACTGGTATTGGAAGACACCACAAATTTGGTGTCAGAAGTAATATCTAAAAACAGTGCTTACGATGAGAAGACAATAGAACTCTGATAGATTAATAGACATAAACTGAACCTTAGGCTTTGAAAATACCTCCTGGGACAGAACAAATCTGTCTGTGGAAAAATGTATGCTCCAGAGTATTGTGGGAAACAATAGAGCAATCAGTAGTCAATTAGTGCAGCATAACACCTGGATGTAGATAGAAAAAGAGAACAAATAGAATTCTGCCAAAAGCATCCTCATGCAAGGGTGATGATGGGTACAGTGTAATCTTCTGAAGAGTTATATATGCGGCTTCACACTGTATATGGGCATAGGTTTTGACTGAGATAATCTAATCAATCACATATAAATAATCATAGAAATAATAACACTTAGACGTGGAAGGAAAACTAGTACCTGCAGTTGCTGTAAAATACTATCAACATGTCTAGTTTACCTGTTTGTATAAAAATGCAATTCAAGTTAGCATGTGTTTAAGTTGGCTTAAAGCAAAGGTGGGTGAAACAATCTAGTTTACTAGCTAGACATGGTATCACAATGCCTGTAATCCCAGAAATCTGGAAGCTGAGGTAGAATGGAAAGTTTGAAGCTAGAGACTCTGTGTCAAAAAAAGGGGGTTCCACATTTAAAAAGTATGACTTTTGGGAAAAAAAGTAGGAAGCTATGACCTATACACCACAAAAGCAAATGGCAAATATTACCTGTGACAGGGAAGAGATAGCAGATTTAACAAAAACTTCAAGTTACATATTACAAATATTGTCAATATAGAACAACATTTCTGTTTAAGGAAATGCTAAAATGGCTTTTTCTGAGTAAAATATGTGAAGATAAATTGATGGAGATTATATAATCCAATAAAGACTAAAGAAAAATGTGCAGAGCCTCAACATTATTAAACACTGTACTAACTAGAAAGCAACTTCCTATGGTAACTTGAACCCAGGGGAAGAAGCATCTACAGTGGTAAATACAACAAAACTGTGAACATACACACATTTTCCTTTCTGTATTTTTTCCTTTAGAACAGAACAAGACAAGAGATGTCTGATCTCTTTCCTTCTATTCAACATGGTACTAGAGGTTCTGCTTTACCTGGTTAGAAACAGTGAGCAAGGGAAGAGAAACTAGGAGAGCACTGGCACTCCTGGACCCTTGAGAGACCAAAGCTTAGAGGTTGGACTAGAAGTCCTAGTAGCTTACATCGCCAAGCCCTGAGAACTAATGCTCTACTGTTCCAGGCTTTAGAAGCCAGAGCTTATGACCCTAAGTACTCAGGTTTAAGGCTTAAGTATCTAGGTTTTGAATAGTAGCAACCCTGCTACTTGCATTGTAATCCTTATATTTCAGTAGATATGAGTGACACAAGCCAAGTTGCCTATTTATCTATTTTTTTTATTATCTAGGAATTCTAGCTAACATCCAAAATAAACCAATTTAGAGGTAATAAATGTTTCCCATTGAGGAAAATTGGAAGCCACATTATCTTTAGGTTGATTGTTCCACTTTTTAAAATACTTGTAAATTTAATCAACACATTTATCAAACATAAAACCAGCTGGAGTATCAGGCAGCATCTGCTGCTGATATAGGCCCTGGACAGTCTTGGGTGCTGATACCCTCATCTACTACAGAAACTAATGCCACATACCTTAAACCTAGGGTGCCAGGATCCTTGGTTCATAAGGCTTGATAGGAACCTAGAACTCTGTCAGCAATAGGGGAACCACAATTTCTCATCTTCAACTCTTCAGCAGACTTTCTCATCTCTGCCACATCTAACCCCATAACTGGTCATTCAATAGAACTCTTCACTCATGCCTCTAACTGCCACAGCAACAAGTGCAGCTACCACTGCTCCATTGCTGCTTCCACGCTTTGTTCTTCATGCTACCAGCACAGCCTGGTCTACTAATGACAAGTGTGAAAATAAGACAGAAAAAGCCCTTTTACTGAGTCTAATGCTACAACAAGGGAGGTTGCCTCCTAGTCCACTTGGAAAGTGAGTCACAAAAGCCTCCTTATATAGCCAGAAAGAGGAGGTGCTATGAATGAGATAAAAAAGACTGATTTTTCTTGCAGACCTGATTGGACTATTGTCATAGCTGAGATTGGATTATGCCAAAAACTGGGGCCAAAGATGAATCCTTAATACGGTAATAATTCCAGAGGTAGGGGTGATTACAGGGCATCTCTTCTACCATGCAGAAACAATATTTCATTTTTTTAAATGGAAATAACTACTTTAAAAATACAAGTATTATTCATATACCAGAAAATTCACTTTTTATAAGTGTACAGTTAGAGCTGGGAATATAGCTCAGTTCACAGAACACATTCCTAGCATGAGGTTCAATATCAACACTGCAAAAAAGTGTACAAAGAAGAAATCTTTTTACATTAAAAAGTTAACTATATTTCAGTAAAAAAAAACCCTTTAAAGTGGTGTGTGAAACACAGGTAAAATATGTTTAATATTTATGGAGATATCTCTGTTTTCTCTTGCCAATAAATTTAAGCATAAGCTAGTGATGACTGAAGCATTATAATGGAGATTTGGAAATCACCTAGTTAAAAAAAATCAATTGCTCCTTTGGGCCCAGAAGGCTATTGCCTTTTTTTTTTGCTTTGGTCAGAAAGGGAGTATGTATGTATATATATATATACATATATATATATATTACTTATATATATAATATATTATATATATAAATTATATATATATTATTTATACAT